>VDFB02105785.1:204272682-204395631 GCA_007258455.2 Sequoia sempervirens
TGTGGAAATTCTTACCTCAACCTATAGAATGTGGTTTTGTCATGATGCCTCCAAAATATTTTTTACAATAACTTATTCAAAATAAATGAAAATATGTTTTTTTATTGTAAGTTGGTTGGGTCCAGACCCACTTGGTTAAAAAAATCTGTAAGATTTTTCTTGTTTTGAAGCCTTGGTGGTGAATTTAGTGATAACCCAAATTTTGTAATAACTCCTCCAAATGACCTCAAATTTAGACTATTGTAGCTTCAATAAATCATTTATCAACTCTCCAATCTTTTTTTACCAAATTGAGAGAGACATGTACTTCACTTGACCCAACCTCCAAAATTGAAAAAAATCACCTTGTTTCTTACCTTATAATGTTAAGATCATTATTTGATACTAATTGTAATGAAAGAACTTTCTCAATAGAAGAATTCATTAACAAGTAATTGAAAATACAAGAAAATGCTTGCAAATGCTTAATAATTAGAAGCCACATTAAGGGGAAATTCTTTAGAAGTCTTCAACAATCTAAATATAATTTAAAATATGATGATAAGTTACTACTCACTACCTGTTATATATACTAAACTTATGTCAGATGCCACCCAAGCTAACCAAACTACCTATATAAGGTTGCAAAAATTATTATATAGCTTAGTTAAAGGTTATGCTAGTCATAAGTTGACTACACATATCCCAATACAATAAATAAGTTAAGGGCATAGTATTAACCTAAGCCAATAAAATAAATATATGCAATTAAGTGCAGATTAGATTAAGTTAATCAAGTATACTTAGAAGTGATTGATAATTAGAGTAATTTAGAAACAACTATTTAATATAGGACTATAAGTAGAAGCAACAATACTTAGCTATGTGACTGAAGAATGCACATAAATCTAGAATGACATAGAAATTTACACAATTTGAAATTTGACAAGGATAGGGATAGTCTAAATTTGTCTTAGAATTAAAATATTCTATTTTCTTTATATAAGGACCAATTTAGGGATTAGGAACAAGTTTACAATTGTAGATCTATCTTATACTTGCAAACTAAAGTACTATGAAATCTACAAACTTTTGTTCTTCATGCACTCATGTGTCTTCTATCTTTTTCGATATTTGGGGCTTGGCAATATTTTTAAAGACCTTGGTAGGCTTGATATTATGTCACAAGGGACTATGTTCTCTTAGGTTAAACCCCATAAATGTGCATAAAAAAATGAAAACAAGACTCTTTAATTATGCATATGCTCTTAAGAGTGATCATGCATATCTAAATTCCTTTTATTACTCCAATCAAAGTGTGTAATGCAAACAATTTCTTGATTCCTTGATAATTTAAAATGAATGCATCAAATGCTTTTGAATATGAAGACATAACAATACATCATGCAATTTTGTGTTTAATTAGTTCTAGATGGGAAGAGTATAGGTGAGAATTGACCGTTTTAATTTCTAATTTTTAATTTGGAAGGATGAGTCCCCAACCACAAACTTGTGCTAGAATGTGAAAGGGGTCAAAAATTTAGAGTAGGTAAAGTGCATAGAAGTAATATGTTTATAGGTGTAATAAGTAAATATATAGAACAAATGTATAGAGATGTGCGAATATATGAATGGAAATAAGTGGTAAAGTCTATTGAAATACATGTAATAGATATGCAATGACAAAAGTTTATGGACCTAGCTTTGCACAAAATTACTTCATTTGTCAATATTTCTATGTATCAAAACATTCTTCTCAAAATAGATCCAAAACTAAATAAAAAATACCATGAATTTACAAATTCACCATTACAAATATCTTTGCCTTTCTTAAAATATTATATAACATATTGATTAAAATCATTTTTAATAAATAATATTTTTACAATATATATATCAAATTATGTGATATTTTCTTTAATAATTTCAAA
Organism: Sequoia sempervirens; assembly: GCA_007258455.2. Lineage (NCBI taxonomy): Eukaryota > Viridiplantae > Streptophyta > Pinopsida > Cupressales > Cupressaceae > Sequoia > Sequoia sempervirens. The sequence goes on from VDFB02105785.1 coordinate 204,274,593, forward strand.
TAAAATAACATAAAGATCAAATAAAAAAAAACATCAATAAAATTTCATTAAAAATATGAAATCTCATCTTAATTTGTTGAACACTAAATTTTGTAATAATATTAATTATTCCCATTTGAAGTCCTTTTGTAAGCTTCACCAAGTAATTATTAATATAGACCAGAAAATCGTACTTGCAGTCACACAACCGCAGAAATGGGGTCATTACATACTTCTGTGACACCACCTTGTCCATCAAAGTATTTAGGTAGTTTACACAGAAGGTAATCTAAAAAAAAAAAAAGTGTGTCAATAAAATCTGTAAGGAAGATACTTGGATTCGTGGGTACCCATTTTTACCAATCGGATGACCTCCAACTCAGGAGATAATCCAATTTTCTCCACTGGGTGTCCTCCATTAAGTACACAATCCAGTTTTCTCCAATTCATTTTTCTCAACTGGGTGTGCCCTAAATAAGGATAGAAGCCCCTAATTTAGGACGCTAGGATTTATGGGTATCCAGAAGGGCCATGGAATCTGATTTGCTAATAAAAAAAGGAAGTTTTGTTTACAGGGATGGTGATTTTATTTTCTTAATTTGGATTGGTGTTTTGGGATCTAGCCAATAATGGCAAGCCTCTCCCAGTGCCTAAGTGGGCAGTCATTGTTCATATCTCCTTCGACTGGTCATGGTGCTTTGTGCACTACAAGACTTAGGAACTACAATACCAAGTTAATTGGGCGTGTGGTTGTTCCTCCAAGCAGAAGACAGTGTACTGTCAGACCCCTTTGCCCTGTTAGCTGGTGGCAGGAAGATGGTTCTGCTACTCCCAAGCCTTCAAAACAGGTAAAAGCATACACTTTTTTTTTTCGTTTTATTAATTTTGAGTGAGGTTTAGAGGTAGTTGTAAAGCCTGGCATATTTGAAGCTTAGAAACCATTGTGAATTACTTCATAATTCATTATTTACTTACGATATAGGTATGTTATACGCTATATTAGAAACTGGAGCAAATCTTCATTTTCCCCCTCTAAAATGACCTAGGGAGAGGGCCCTAGCACGGCAAAAAACCTTTAGAGACCGGTTAGCTGCTAGCCAGAAGGCTCAGCGGTACCGCAAATGAAGAAAGCATATTATCACGCTAGAAACAGAAGAAAGAGGGGGAGAAGAGATGCCAATGAGAATTTGACCCCACAAAGCTGAAGTCCAACAATCAGCAATATTCCATCACTGGATTCCAACGCAGCAGGGGGTAATAAGGCACACCTATATCCCAAAAGCTTATGCATTGTAAGAAAATAGAGTTTTTGTATCCATCACTACCAGCTTTCTTAGATTGCTGGGAAAATTACGAGTCTAGCACTGATTCAGGGCTACTTTAGTAGCGAAGAGAACCACACCTGGGTTCACAGTCTTGTCCGCCACCTGATCCCCTGTCCTTTTAATATCTAAAAAGGTCAGCTCATCCAATTTTGAGACCAGCCAATGTGCTTCTTCAATGAGCATTCCATGGCGCTAAGATTCAATTTTGCCATCCACAATAAGTCTCTTCCATTCCCTCATTACACTTGTTTCTAAACCTTTAAGCATAGCCAATCGCTTGATTGTTGGTCTCAATCCCCACATTTGTTGCAAAATTTAGAATAGGCTGTCAAATTTCATCATGAAAGAGACAGCCACCACCTGCTGGAATTGGGTTGCCCTTGGCAGCTCCATCAAAATTCTGTTTAATGAACTCCTTAGGAGGGGAAGACCAAGTTATTTCACAATTCATGGATGAAGATATACAGCCACTATTATCAGGGACTAGTAAAACTTCATTTTTAAATGAATCCAAACTATAAATATAATCTAGAGAAAAATGGAAACAACAGCCCTTTGGCAAATGTTAAACACTAAAGTTGTCCCCACAGATGTTATGAACTGCCTTTAAGCCAAAGTGCTCTGTGGGATATATTAATCAATTTTTATTATGGGCCTTTAGTTTTTAAATAAATTCCATAATGTTTTTTTGGTGGTCTTCATATGAGATGTCATTTATCAGTTTGCAACTACAACTTTTGGTGTAATTGTTTCAAATATCATTATAGGTAGGTTAAAAGGGGATGTGTTTTGTTTTCTATTTCATTGATATTATTCATCTAATAGAGTCTATGTTTCCAAGGTGCATGTGAGAGGTTCTATCTGATAGATTCACTAGGTAATTTGTAGAGTTGGTTCTTCATTATTTTCTCCGTGAGGCTGGTTACCCTGACTCATCATATTGAGTACTATAGTTTGGGGTTGATGTCATTCTTGTAATACAAGAGTTTTTAGTTTATATTATTGAAATTTCAACTCATGTTTGTGACGACACAACATTACCACTAACCTTTTGAATCTGTGTCATGCTCTTGCATTGTTACCTGTACACCTCAACCCCTTAACCATTTATCTCTGGCTTTTAATTGAAAAGTTATAATGTTAGGCTGCAGAATCTGCTGCCTTCTGAGAACCAGAAGGATTTTGCTGATTTTAATTTTAAAATTTCTTTGATATAGAAGTAATGCATAATAAGATATAAGGGAGGGAGGCTTTAGGTGAATGTCAAAAATCAGGTGAGATTAGCATATTGTTATGTACACAACATGAATAAGATGGGAAAGAAGAAGGTAGAAGATAGTATATAATAGGTTTCGAGAACGAAGGATCCTTTTTCCTTTGGTCTATCTCTAAATAAGTAAATTGTGACAGTTCTGGCCTCAATTCAACCATGTAATAGTAATAATTACAACACTGGCCTCAAGTTGGCCTTAAAATATTTATGCTAAACTGCCAAAGGATTACAGACTGCAGTTATAGTGTATAAGGTACAATTTTGAAATTCTTGACAGTATTTAAAGTGTAACACGTACATAAAATAAAGATAACCAGTGGCATCACATTTTTATGTAAATCTAAAGTGGAGGAAAGGCACTTGCATGCAGTCACTGTGTATCATTTGCTTACGTTTTTTCGGAGGAAGATGTATTATTTCTCTCTGATGCTGTGTTTCTGCTTCAATTCCTCTTGGTTGATTGAGAATGGCATTCATAAAAAATATTACACTCCTTAAAATTGAATTATTCATTATCTAGTTTTCTGCAATTTGCTGCAAATTTTTCTCAGTAAGGACATAAAGTTTTGTAGACTAGCCATCTCACAAGGTCATTGAAGTATGCTGTGTGATGCAGTCCTGAGATGGGTACCCATAACGGATAGCCAACTCGGGCAGCCTTTAACGCAAATTCATAAAAAACTCAACAGTAACCAACATAACTGATAACAAAAATCTGATAATATTTTAATGAACTGGTAACTGGAAATCAGCTATATGCAATGATTACTACAACTCAGCAACTGATTAATATAACTTGGACAATGCTAAGGATTGCTTATAACAAATGTCTGAAGGTATTAACTACAGGTTCACATGAACATTACATATACAAACCTCTTTGCATACAATGTACATATAACCAAATGTCTGAAGATACCAACTATGGCATTCATGGACATCACACATAATATCCTTTCTGCATATGTAATTCCATATGTACCTACAGAATACATATTTATATATATCCCGTTACATGGCCCAACAACCAGCTTGAAGCGTCAAAGTAAACTGCACAACATCTCGGGACTGTTACTAAGATATTTACCAATATTTGAGGCTTCTTCAGGACTGATACCACTTAAAAAAGACAAGTCTACCAGAACTTGCAACTTTCTCTAGACTTCAACAGCTGTGACTAACTAAGGACATAAAAAATGAACTCGAGTCAAGATGAACTGCTGCAACTAAAATAATCCAACATGATTTGATTATCTCTGCCACTCTTTAGTGGGCTACTGCTCATCGGCTTCTCTTGCTCTCAACAATTACGTTCATTTTGTTTAAATAGAATTCATTTGTAATGATTTTTATGAGCTAATTTCTGCACTTGCTGAGGAAATCTAAAACTGAAGACAAAAATAGAATTTGTTTTGAGTCACCTCCTCTCATTCTTAAGCCGTCACCATAAAAAGACTTGAATGCCACTGGCACCACTACGTAGAAAATTAAAGGTGAAAATATGCCAAATATGAATCCCCAAGCTGTCACTGCCAAGTGGAAGTGGCTCCCAATGTCTAGAATTACAGAGTAAAAGTTATGCTCCTGCCAAAGGAAGGTTTTGTGGGCCCCAGCAAATCAATATGCAGCACCCAGAATTTTAAATAATTTGCTTTTTCTTCTCCTCATGTCCATTTCCCCATGATACCATTCTGCATTAGACTTATAAATTCAACTAGCATATAATTTTGACATGATCAAGGCAAGCGAATTTGCTAGAACGAGGATTTTAATCTGCAGCAAAAACTGTTAGGACAGAGGTAAGCTGGATGCTCCTGCATGTCATGTCCCCGCCATGATCAAACTACAACAGAATTTCATAAAAGCATGTTTATATTTACATGATGACCGACCACCCTTGTCAAGCCACATATTACAGGCCAAATACATACTTTGCTGGCCGACCACAACCAAATAATTTATATCGACTAAAGTTAATATATATATACAGGCAGTGAAGGTCATTAAGGGAGTCGTGAAGGTTAATGAAGGCAGCGATCAAATTAATAACAAAGCAGCGATTTTATTAAGGCAGAAATAAAGTGTAGCGGTTCATTAGAAAAGGCAGTAATTAAAGGCAGATATTAATATATTAAAAGGCAGCGATCAGAAATAAACAAAAAGACAACAATTAGTAATTAATGAAAGGCTGCGATCAGTTTGAAGGGACAACAGTTAATTATAAGGAAAATTCACCTCCATTCCTAAGGCATATGATGGGGATATATGAGGGAAGACACATCATTTGCAAGGGACACCAAGACATGAATGGAAATCATAGAAGGAAATCAGAAATAGATATCTGCACTCAGAAAAGCAGCAGCCATTGCTGTAATAAGCGATTGGTGTGCAGTGGCTACATATGCATTAATCTGCTAGTCATATATATATATATATATATACGATTATGCACTAATGATGCTTGCAGTAATTATTGAGCCTTATAAATAATTGTGATCCTTAATATAAATATGGATAATAGATTCTTATAAAGCTATCATATTAGGGTTGGCAAGGAAACATGATTGGGAAAGGCGACTTAGGGATTGTCTTGGTGGATGTTCCTAAAGGAATTGTCTTGGTGGATGTCCCTAGAGGAATTGTCTTGCTTGGGTGTTCCTAAAAGGGATCATCTTGGTGGATGTTCCTAAGATGGAAAGGAATTGTCTTGGTTGGATGTTCCTTTTCTGGCGCCCTACCATGTGTTTCTCACCCATCCCTACCATGATTGGTTATAGGAAAGGAGTCTATAGATTAGATCCAAGTTCAAGTTGTTATTTCATAAATGTTAATAGTTCTTGTATTCTTACATTCAATATCTATTATGTTTTGCTATGGAATATTATTTGTTAAACAGTTTTATGTGATGTTATTGTCCCTTAAGGCAAAATCAGGCATACTCCAAGTAGGGGACATTACACTATATCACTGTAGTTCTAGAGACTCGAACCTCTTCTCCAAAATTGTTAGCCTTTTGAAGAAAAATTGTTTGTGTCCCGTTGCACACTTGCTTTGATGATAGTTCTCATCAAATGCCTTAGCTGCCTTTACTCACAATCAAAGATTACTATGTTTTAGATGAGTCTTTGTTATGCTTATCTGCTGATCTCTTGCATTTGTGACCAATCTGATCTCCTTGGTTATTTGTGTGCCTACTTCTACACTTCCATTTACAGTGTTGAGTAATACCAACAGATAAAAAACTGTTTTTCTGTGTTACATGGGGACGCGTCCCCTGCCCCAAAACCCCCTGTACCCGTCCCCATCCATCCCGGGGACGGGGGGACGCATCGGGGACAGTCCCCGGCCGTCCCCGAATCAGGAAAATTCACAGGAAACGGCGGGGAACGTTTCCTCTTGTTTGGGAACGGTCCAGGGACAACAGGGGACGTTGGGAACGTCCCTCGCTGTCCCCTGCTGTCCCTTGCCGTCCCCTGTGTATATGGAGCTCCAGAAAATTAAAGAACATAAAATTTTGTTTTTTAAAACATTTTATATTGTTATTAAATGTTTTGTGGGCCCACAACAACATAATGCGTTTGTGTAAAGTCTAAAAACAAAAATTTAAATGAAACTTAATAAAGTTTCATAAGATTCAATGATATTATTTGGCTCTCACGGCAAGCGACGGCAGGGGCGACGACTTCACATAGTAAAGCACAGGAAAATCTCAGCCTCAGCTCAGTCTAAACATTTTTTTGGCATTTTGCTCCTACGTTTGGGCATTTAATAGTGACGTTTTTGCATTTTAAAGAGGCATGAAACAAATTTCTTCAAGTTTTTGTTTCTAACGCCTAGAGTTAAGTTGTGGCTGGGCTCTACTCGACTGTGTTTTTTTCTTCACTCAAGCTGCATTTTGTTTGTGTTTGGGATGCCTTGAGGAGCTGGGAGCTGCACTTACTTAGTTCCATTTCCTACCACTCTCGTGATTTATTGATATTGATAGACCATGGTTTTATTGATGTTTGATATTGCTATGATAATTTTTATAATGCTTTAGTGACATTTATTATGTTGTTATGCTACTACTCTCGCGATTTATTTAGATATTGATATTGTTGTTAGCAATTATTAATTTATTGACATATATCTCTCTCTTTCCCTCTCTCTATCTATAATATATTAATAAATTTTGAAAAAATCATATATATATATATGTATTTTGTATGTCGCCGTCCCCTACCGTCCCCTAAAAATGGGCCCCTAGGAAACGTCTCGGAAACGCGTCCCCAGCTGTCCCCCCGTCCCTGTCCCCAAAAGGCCGTGGAACACAGCTGTTTTTTTATATGGAATATGGTACAATGTTGAATATAGAAATGCATTAGTCAAACTCGAACTTAGCATATCAAGATTATGGGCAACTACTTTATTTTTTAATTGGATATAATCTATAGACATTTTTTCTTTCTCAATCAATAGGTTCTTTTATAAAGTTATAAAGTTAAAATGTAAAATTAAATGTAGTGCAATTCATTCTTCTAAACTGTCCATGAACAAGAAAATTGACAACCATGATACTTTGAATAAGATTATTCATTATTGTAAGAATGTTTATTCTCTTATTTTGACAGGTGGCCCATTGCATCCAAATTCACCGAAATCCTCATTATTGAGTATGCTCTGTGTTCTACTTTTAGATCCTTATTTTTCAAGGTCATTTTCAATTTTTAAATCCTTAGAGACGTTGGTGCACAACCAAACAGTTATGTACAAACGTTTTCATTTTTGGATACAAATGAATGAAATAAATTCTTATCTTTTAAAGAGGTGTACTTGGGCATATTGAAAATAGCAAGTTTTTCAAATGCAAGTCAAAGGATTTTTTAACTTCAAAAGTAGCAGCAAATTTTTTGGCACTTTGCCACTACAACCTGTTTTAGATCCTTATCTTTTTCTCTGATGTATTCTTAAATACATTGATGACAAAGTACTCCGCTTATAAATACCCAATTTTGGTTGTTGTAGTGTTTCTTAGAAAATTCACTAAATGAATATATGAATGCATTTATTATAGCTGTTGATGTAATTAAAACATAAACTTGTGAATGAGTCTACAATTGTATTATGCCATTGACATTGCTAACATGGATAGACCTCACGAATACAGATCTTTTGCAAAGTGTTGGGTTCTGTATGGATCATAGTAGCATTACTGATTTGTGAACTAGGATGGATATTCCATACATCAGCTAACAACAGATGGGTTTATTAGAGAACAAGGACCAATTTCAATTAAGCAAGAATGTAATAAGAATTGTAGGCGAAACAGTGAGAAAAACAAGAAAACTACAAAGAGTACATTGACATACCTTGGAGAAATCCACTCGTGGTTGAAAAGTCCAATAAATGTGAACGGAGTCTCACTTATCACTATTCCAAATGGCAATTACAATGGTCTAAGCTTTTTGGACTTGATATACAAGCATGAACAAAGTCTGATTTCAGCTACTATGACCTCAAAGATCTCTCATGACCCACTGGAATGCTAGTGAAGTTGCAATAGTGTAATGTCCCCTTTTCCTTGGCCAGTATCTTTTGTAGAGGTTAGTCCATCCCTTGGTCCCCGAGGACTAACATGATGGTTAGGGGGGCCCTTTGAGGGTGTTGCAGACTTGTTCCGTCCAACCTTTTTGAGCTCAGTCAGTGTTTTTCCTAGCCTAGTATTTACCAGGGAGTTCGCAGAAGCTATTTAGTTATTTTAACCATACTATTTTTAAGTCACATGGACATTTCGTCCATACTTACTATTTATAGTAAATCACTGGTATGGTCAGCTGGCAGAGTTACTATATTGGCATGATGGCAGATTTATATTGTAGATTAATATTGGTCTTATTATGGTCCTATGCATTTATTTTTAATAACGTTAATTATAAAGTTAACTTAAAGTATTTAACTTTATGCGTTATTAAAATATATTTTAAAAAGGACTTTATATTAAAGGGGACATAAGTGGTTTTTAAAAGAATACTTTATAATATAAAGTATTGTGCCCAATAAAATAAAATATTAAAGGGGATATAAGGTGAGATTTAAATTAAATAAAATATTATTTAATTTGCCAACTTGGGGTGTGGGAAAAATGGAGGGAAAAGGGCAATTCCATTTTGAAAGCTAAAGTTATTATAAAAGCCCTTTGAGAGCTCATTTTATTCATTCATTGTTGAGAAGATTATTTTGATAAGGGTTTTGTAGGAGATTGGAGAGTCTGGAAACACTAGCTTTTTTAGGATGAAATCCCTCAGGAAGAATAGCTTGGTGCAGGAGTGAAAGATCTCCCAAGCCAGTTTGCAGACAACTTCATTCAGAGGTTGTGCTTGTGCTTCACCAATTTACATGAGAGATTTAATACTCAGGGTTTGAAGGAATCAACAAGAAATTGGAAGATATATTGATTGAATTGGGAGGATTTACTTGCTGACAATCCTTGCTGATCTGGACGTGGGATTTGGAGATTTTTAATACTGCAAATATTGGGATTGTAAGGTTTCCTATAGCTGGCCGCCATCTTACTACATATTCAGGGGTTTGCATTGCTGATTGATGCATCTTATTTAGGTCGTGGGATTTAAATGAAGATTGTCACTGCTTGGGTAGTTGGACAAATAATATAATATAATCTATATTGCTGAGTATTGTGGGTGTTTTCAGAGGTCTGGCGTGAAGTTTGAAAGACATATATTGATAGGCATGAGAGCACTGTGTTGGCATGAGAGCATACAATATAATCTATATAGATAGATATTGCTGGGTATCGTGGGTGTTTTCAGAGGTCTGTCGTGAAGTTTGAAAGGCATATATTGATAGGCATGAGAGCATTGTGTTGGCACCATTTCCACCATTGGAGGTGTTACTTGCAGCTGGCATCCATTTTCAGAGGGTTTCAAGGCATATCTTACCTATGAGTTCATGATTTGTAACTCCCAGATTTTTTGGGTATTGTTGTTTTAGATAATAGGGGATATTCTATGAACTGGGTTGATTCGATATTTTGTGAAAATACTGAGTATCTAAGCTGATATAAAAATCTGGAATTTTAAGCTGTGTATTCCCTATGTAATGTGCAGTATTTGAGTTGAAAATATTATTGCAATATCTTCTATTTTGCTACATTATATTGTTGTATCAAACATTGCAAATATATCACAAAACATTCATCAAAACAAAAAGAAACAAAAGCAAACAGGGCTGCATATTACAAACAGTCACCTCGACTCTTAGAAAAATTGCAAGTTGCTACTCAAAATCCCTTTATTATGCTCTCACAATGCTTCTAGATTATCAAATTGTGTTTACAATTAGCTTTTTATAACCTTACAAAGGAAAAGGAAGTCAAAACAAATGAAGAAAGTTAAGAGACATCAAAAACTGGAATGCCACAGGTCAATTAAAAATTTGTTAAGCATGAGCAAAAGTACCACTTTCCATAGGAGTTGATTGTGAAACCACCCTGTCAATTGTGAAACCACCACATCTGTTGTAAAACTGCCTTGTCGCTTGTGAAATCTCTGCTTGCAAAACTGTCATGTTCTCTAATCTTTTGGAAGCCATAACTTTTGCATATAGGCTTGAATGAGGTGCTGTTTTTGGAACTTGCACAATGTTTGAAAGGAATCCAAGTATGCAATCTACAATAAAACCAAAAAGAGCACACTGATATACCTTGGAGAAACCCATTTGTGGGGGGGAACTCCAGCAAACACGAGAACAATCTCACTTAGAACTACTCCAATGGAAATTACAGTGTGTCTAAACATCTTGGGCTTGATATACAAGCTCAAAACAACTCTGGTTTCAGCTCGTATGGCTGCAAAGATCTCTCACGACCCACTTTCTGCTACTGAGCTTGCAATAGTCATTTTGGAACTTAGGAATATTGCATAGATCTTTTACGATGCTCTCACAATGATTCCAGATCATCAATTCATGTTACAGTTGGCTTATTATAGCCTTACAAAGCAATATGAAGTTGAAACAAATGAAGAAATCAAAGAGATAAAAAATTAGAATATCATGTGACAATTTTTTTGGCTTAGGGAAAGTCGCTGCTTTCCGTAGGAATCGATTGCAAAACTGCTTGGCTGGTTCCAAAACAACTACTACTGACACATGTGAAACTGCCTCTTTTGATTGTTTTTGTTCTCCAATCTTTTGGAAGCCATAGATTTTGCATATGGTCTTGAGGTGCTGTTTCTTTTAAACTTTTATAATTTATTCAGAGAATCCAAATATGCAATAATACTCTTAATTTGATGCCATTAAATTATTTTTGGACCTGCAACACAAGTCCCTACTTTTCCATGTAGTGAAACCTAATCCATTTTGGATCAATTCCCCTCAAAATACTTATGATTAACCCTGAGCAATCACCATCTGCCTCATTTACTGTGCTGTTTCCTGAGTTTTTTCCGAGTCTTTCAAAAACAGGTTTTGAATATTTTTATATGTATATGATATACTTTCCCTTCTTTGGCGTGTTTTTACATTCAGGAGAAGAAAAATAAAAAGCATGAGAAGACTGAAATTTTTTTTGTTTAAGGTTAATGCTAGGGCATTCTAACTTTTCAAGCTTAACTTTGAATAGATTAATTTTTGAGTTAATTTTTTAAACACAAGTAAGGGTTTTTCTTTTAACTTTATCCTGCTGAGGGTTTGTTATAAAATGTTGGCTTGTCCCTAAAATACCAGTCTGTGCTCAGTGATGGCAGCTCTCAGCTACCATATAGGACCAACCATATTTTTTTACATAAACTGTCTTAGGTAAAAGTAAAACAATTATTTAAAAAATCTTGCTTTTATAACTTTAATTTTTTTAATGTATTATGCTTATTTCTATCTCCATGCCCTAAATATTGATTTTTAGCCTGGCCCATACTGGTGGAGGCCACAAGGGGCACCTCCTTCCCTAACATAACATCCACTTAATTCTACATATTGAGCTTAGTAGCCACATATTCACTTTCAATCAACTTAGAAGACATGATGGAAGTCCAAGTGTCACCACTTGAAATTCCATCTTTAGATGTCACTATGGTGATTCGAACTAGGATCTCTATCTTGAGAACCCCATGGCCTTGCCATTTGAGGGCAACCCCTTCAACAGTCTATGCACTATATTTTACATGAAATAACAAAATTAAATTTTTCTGTTTTTACAATTATAATATTCATTTTTAGTTCCCTTAGTTTTTGCAAGTGCTCCTATCACCCCACTCCCCATCCCTTTTAAGATTAAGGTATTGGGTTCTATCAAGGGGCTAACCCTAACTGAAAACAAAAGAAACGTACTATATAGAAAACAAAAAGCCAAAATGAACAACCCGATAAGGGTGGAACAGGCACAAACATAAGCATAGAACCATAGCAAGATATAAAATCAGCAGGGAAACTAGACAAGACATATAAAATCAGTGTGAACAGCCCTCACAGGTGTAGCTGGATCAAAACAGGGAAAAAACCTGAACTAAAATCTGTTATAGACACCAGAAAAAAATTAATGCCACCGACACCAACAAATGCATAGGGCACCATCTCACAAGTTTTTTGGACAGAATCATGGAGTGTGATTTGAAACATTGATTCAAAAGTCTACACATTTTTCTACTGGAAGATTTACAATTACATTTTCATGAACCATGGACGTATCTTATCTTTTAACAGTAGACTGTTTCTTGTTTAAATCCTGGTAATTGAATTCCATTTATACTTTTGCCACACTTAATGACATGTGAATGGATTGCTACTGTGGTATGTATCAGTCCTTGTTAGCATTTATTATCGTAGTTTTGTACTGGCAATCATTTGTGGTGTCAGCAGTGGTATGAAGGGTGATTTTTTCCTAGTGTGCTCTTGAGTAATTATTAATTAAAATGTTACTAGATATGTTACTAAAATAGCATTGGAGTTTTTTTTGATCTACATGATTTTGATAACAATTTTGTGCTATCTATAATTTTGTGATAAATAAATTTGCTTCTTTCTTAATATGTTTCCTGGTGAGTATGCTTACCTTTTGCATGTTTTTTATCTCAGTATAAAAAATGTGTTGCTTCAACCATATGAATTAACCGTTTGAGACCCATTTGGCAGAAATGGCAATTTTTCTGGTGTACAAGAGACAAATCAAGCGATCCAACTGCTTCCGCCAACAACTCTGAGAATCTTTCACAAGAATCAAGCAAAGATGACACTGCCTCACCACACTTCATTCTGAAGCAGATTCAAAAGCTGCGGAAGGCAAGATTCTAACTCTCATTTTCTATTAAAGCTTCAAATTTTTCTATGAATTAGGGCTCTTTAGACTCCAAAATGTTGCACCAATTTCTATCAATAAAATTGTAACACTTAACATTCAATGACTTTGCTTTGACTCTTTTGCTGTTGAACTGAACATTTCTATCATGTATTTTTATCTCCATATTATTACCTTTAATTGCCTCAACTATGTCATTGCAATTGATTTTTGGTTTGCAAGATCGCATATCTTTCAAAGTTTAGTTCATGTTAAGCATTGCTTGGATGGCTGAACTTATTTGGCACACAAGCCTGGTGTACTTTGGCCACCATAGCAATGGCCCCCACTGCCGCTAGACAAATCTTCCCTATTCGTCCTCCCCTTCTTCTATTTCATTGCTACAACTGTTAATCATTATATAATGCGGACGTGATCACTGCACCACTAATCTCACCCTAAATCATTATCATTGACCATCTTGGAAGACAGGGTTAGTTGTCAATTCAAAACTGTTGTCACGGTTAAGACTGAATGGCGTGGATGTTCTCAACTCAATTGCTGTTCCTTGTAAGAGTTGGTATAGAATACTCTACACCATGCAAGATTTGGCTGAAGATTATAGCCACCCAAGATTTAGGAACTTCATGAAAGCACAAGAGAGATCAATAAGCAATTCTCAAGATTGCAATGGAATTAAATCCAAGAATTCAATATAACAATTGTTATGAGAATCCCTTGGTTATATAGCCAAGGTGAGACATAGGATTACATAGGATTATGAGAAGTGTCTTAATCCTATGTCACGTGAAAACTTATCATAACTACTTAGGACATGTGTTAAAAGCTAAGTTGTCGAATCGGAATTGGAATCGAAGTCGAGTACGTCGATACGGTACGCTGGTATGGCAAAAAAGATTTAGCGACCTGGATACGTTTGGGTACATCCATACAAATGAACATATAAAATCATAAATATATAATTATAAATTATAAATATATATTTATACATTAAAAATTAAATATATTAATTATATAAAAATTAATATATTTATATTTAATAATGCAGTATAAATATAATTTTTTAATTTATAATTTTTAGTTCTAGGAGGATGCATCCCCCCAAAAAACCCCACGTTTCCTAGACAAGGACGTCTCAGAGACTTGGGGACTGGGGGGGGGGGACGTCCCCCCACTAGCGCCACCATCCCACCACCAGTGTCGTTGTCTCCAAGATGCTGCTGGGACTTCAAGGACATAGGGGTGTCCTCAAGACGTCTAGGGGACTCCTAGTTGTCTCCAAGATGTATAATTTTATACTTATACATCTTTTTATAACTACTTTTTCAAGTACTATATGTATTTCAACACCCTACCACCCCCTCGTTGTCGCCGTCCCCCTGCCACCCCCAAACTTAGACCCCCTGTCCCCGCGTCCCCAAAACCCTATGGAACACTGTTTAATAAATAAATGAAACACAAAACATTACAAAACTATATATTAACTATCGAGAGATTTTCGTATTCACCACATCCTTGTCCACATAGTCCGTAAGGCAAATGGAGCAGCAGTCCCTCTCAACCTTGGAAGCCTGCTTTTTAGAGTAGATCATCTTCATGTGAGTATCCAATGTTACCTGGTCGAGCCCGCGCCCAATTTCTCCCTGCTCCATTTCTGTTGATGCTCCACTCGAGTCCCCTGCCCTGTTCGCTCTGCTCAATCTCAGTTGGATGCACACATACGATGCCATTAAAATCATGGTCAAAATCGCCATGGTTCCTACGGATATAACAATCCCATAGTTGAGGCCCAACCTGCTAAGCTCTGACTCGGCTAAGGAATTCATATGACCTTTCACCTGCCCAAATTGATAGCATCCGCTGTGGCGTCTTCCAGGCGGGCCATTGCATTGCCTTCCCTTTCCTTGGTGGTTGCTTATTCCATTGTCCAAGCAAGGGCTATCAAAGAAAGTGACTGTTCTTTCCACTGGGTGGTGTTTTCAATTTTCAAGAGTAAATTTTAGGGTATTTAAAAGCCCAAAAACTCAAAAAAAATTAGAGACGAAATTTCGGAACCCTAATGGATTCCCCTCCGATTCTAGTGTGATTCCAATTTTGGGACGTATCGTACCCGAAATCAGCCCAATTTTCCAACGATTTGGTAACATAGGTTAAAAGTCAAAAGATAAGATCGAATGACAACTAATACCTTCTAGAAAGATTCCTTCCTAGGACCTAAGTAAAAGTCGCCTAAGTCCCCTAGTAATGAATTAACCAGGTACAAGACTTTATTTACACCAACACCCCCCCTTAAGTGCAACTTAGGGAGTAGCTGATTATTATGCAAATGACACAAAGATGGGTCTCGATTACAAGGCCATTTTAGGTACCCATGTACAAATGCAAATGCAATCTCTCACAAATGGAGAAAAGGAGAAAACCCAGTGGGACAAAACTCCTCCCCAAAAGAGATAAAAAACAAAATGCTCTCATTGAAGAATGAGAAGGATAAAACCCCATACGAGGAAAAAGTCCCCCCCATAAGAAAGAAGAAGAGAGACCATGCAGGCCCCCCTTCGCCCCTCCCCCCCTCCTCAATGTTGGGTCTCCTGCAATGATGGTAGAAGCTTGACATTGAATGCCGAAGATGATCCAAAAGCACGAACAACGTTCCTCCTCTTAGGAAGAAACAAAACCAAGATGGTATGCAAAATGTCTTCCCATTCTTGAAAGGAAGATGCGAGAAGATGAATGATGGATGATGTCTTTGAAGAATGCTCAAGTGTCTCCATGTTGATGTCGAAAGTTGTCACCCTCCAAACGGGTGTTCTAGGCCACATTGCAAAAGAAGACAATCCAGAATCTCCTAGAAACGATTGTAGAACACAATCCAAAGACAAGAATACCTCCTTTGAAGACAAAGAAGCCTCCTCCAAATGCTTTCCAAAAGAATCCACACTCATGTCAAACTGAAAAGGACGATCATATAGAGAATGAACGAGAGGGTCAGAGTGTTCTCTCACAACAACTAAAGAAGGATCATCTCCATCAAAGAAAAGATGAATGCAATTGATGTTGTCTCCCAAATCTGAAATGCAGGACTCACAAAACAAACTGCCAATGTCTGTCAAGTACTCATCCCAAGTAGCCATCTTTGGAAGATGATGAATGGCATCATCAGGTACAACATTAGATGAAGGAGATGGAACATCAATACATGTCACTTGATCTTCAATGGATGAAACAATACCAAGATTCAAATGACCATAATGAATCTCCTCAAAAGTTTCCACACAAGATGCCTCAATGTGAACATCTGCTGAATCAATAGTAGGAGCAAAATATGAGAAGGTGTAGTCTCGAGACTGGTGATCAACCTCCCCAACTGCAACTATATCTCTACTATGCAAATCCTAGATTATGATAGAATTTGGTGTGAACTCAACACTCTTGCTTGCTCCAGCATGTGTGATCTAATAGATAGAAAGGATATTGGTTGACAATGAAGGCACACAAAGAACATCATTGAATGCTCCGTCATCCATGTCAATGGATCCTTTTCCACAAACACGTATGTATGTGTTGTTAGCCATTAGGATGTGTGGTGATGAACAAGCCTCAAATGAAGACAACATATTCTCTAATGAAGCCATTTGATGTGATGCTCCTAAATTGAGTATCCACCTCTCTGACTCAAAATTTGCAACTGTAACAAGTGCTTTGGCCTTATGTCAATCAGACTTTGATGAAGAAGAAGATGAACATTTTGATGATGAAGACTCATTGATTTGAGCCTTCTTAAGAAGATGCTTCAACTCATCAATTTGTTTTGAATAACATCGATGTTCATCATGCCCTGATTTCTTGCAATATGCACAAGTAGGCTTCTCCTTCTTAGATGATTCCCTTTTAGAGGGAGAGGATTCAAATTCTCTATGTGGCTTGTTCTTTTTCTTCTTTTGCTTCTTATCAAGATTCTTTGAATTTTTTTGTACCTTAGACTCACTAGCCAACAATGCTTGTGACTTGGAAGACTTGATTAGATCCATGTTCATTAACTTAGCTTCCTCTTGGATTAGGAGATTCACAAAGTCATCAAACTTAGGATCAACATATGTTGCTCCCATAGAAAGTCGATGGGTATGAAAGCCGAAAACAAATACTGAATACTCAAGACCAAGCTTGAATAACACATTCAAAATCAATTGTAAATCCTCCTTATCAATGTTGCAATCTTTCAGTTGTGTTCTTAATTGCTTAACTTTGGAGATGTAGTCTTGGATGTGGTCAAAACTTTTAGGATCAAGATTCATCAAATCATTATCAATCTGATATCCCCTAATCTTATATGTTTTACCATATAATTTTTCAAAAGCCTCCCAAGCCTCTTTAGGTCTTTTGCATGATTCAATATGAAATTGTAAATCAAATGAGACTAATGAACATATGCATCTAAGTGTTTTCTCACGCTCAATCTCCCATCTTGCCAGTTCTTTAGCATCATTAGGTTGAGAAATGGTTTCTTTTAGATGACCTATAAGACCCTTTCCCTTGAGATAATTCCATATTGATTTTCTCCATGTGGCATAATTATATGGAGTTAGAAGTTCAATTTGAGATTTCCCCATTGCAAGAATACAAATCAAGCAATCAACCATTGCAAGATTAACCCCCTCGAATTACTCAATCAAGAAACTCCCCAAGAAAGATATGAGGTTGGCACTTTATGCTTAGTGCAATTACAGGTGCCACTTGCCAACAACAACAAAGTGGACTTGATCTTAGTGCTTACAAATTGCCAACTTTGGCCACAAGCTCAAAGTAAAATTTTAACAATAGACGAGATCAAATTTATTACACCACTGGAAAGTACATGAAAAATTATGCACTTTCAAAAAAAAACTCACTCAAAAATATTATCATAGGAGCAAGAATAGAGCCCCAAAAGTTCTAAAAATGAGAATGGCTCAACAACATCTGTGAGAATCTGAAATTTCTAGAAAAACTAGGCACCAAAATCAAAAACCAGTTGCACCACTGCGTATAGCGTGAAATTCTACCCAAAAACAAAAAAAATTGCTCAAAAAAGGGAGCTTGAACGGCTGAATTATGGGCATTTGAAGTTTGCCCTCCAAAACGAAAAGTGCATTGGAGAGGGGGGCGATTTTTTTTAAAGCTGCTGATGTCATTGTGTTAGTGTTTTATAGCTGCGGGAGGTATTTCCCTAAACTATATTATTCTTAGGCAGGTCGGCCTATCAGTTGTTGAACAAAATATTACATTCAACTAGAAGGTTGACTCTAGAGAAGAGCACCTAGTTTGGTATATAAAGGAGAAGGTGTCTCCTCATTTGATCATCAATTTCACTCCATTCCAATTCGAATTTCTTCAGCAGCAGGTTCGCCCTTCAAGAGCAGCAGATTTGACTCAAGGAGAAGAGTTAAATATTTTGTGTATTCAAGAAATTGCACCATATACAAGTGCAGATCCATTGTATTGTATGTGGCCTTTCTAGAGCCTGATTTTGAGTGCTATTCCTGCAATTATTTTTTCTGATTTATGAGAGAATATCTTGTTGGGTTTTACTCCCTCGAGTAGGAGGGTTTTCCCAAGGTAAATTCTATGTTGTCTTCTTTGTGATTGTGTTTTCTGCTTAATTGCATTTCTGTTCCTAAAATTAACATGGTATCAGAGCAGAAAGATCCAGGGTGATTTGAGGTTGAAAAAGATCAAGCGATCATTGGAGAGTTGCAGTTGTCTGAATAAGGGTCGAAGTGTCAGTCACCATCTCTGAAGACAAAGGATTGCTGTTTGAAGACTTTTAATTAAAATGAGTAAGCTTCCGCGTCATTCAAGCAAAGGAAGATTTGGGGATAGTTGTTCATAGAGGGTTATTAGTGAATGCATTTGCTGATCGCGGGCACAATCTTATCAGATGAGAAGATTTTTGGAGAATTGAATTGGTTTCCTACATTTGGATCTCTGAGAATGGAAACTCTCAACTTCCTTAACCATGTTTGGACGAAAACCCAGATATGGTTTGCTCGTAGTTGTTAGTCTATTGATTATGGCCTCGACAACAATTCTGAATGGCAACAGTGATTGGGCATATTTTTGTATCAGTTTGTAATCTTCATTATGGTATCGATGTTTAGAGGAGGTTTTCTATGATATAATAGGATCAACAATGTTAATACTCTCTCATTGCGTTTTGGAGGCATTTGCTACCATCGTGTCTGCTATTCTGGGCGGATGCTTTGGACATGGCTTGTCTTTCTATGATTTGCCATGGTGCCGGAGAAATACTAAAATGTCTTTTGTGTTCATTGAGGAAGGAATCTCATTTTGCGTGAGAAGTCGAGAGATTTGAATGGAGACATCAATAATTGTCCAAGCCGCTACAGTCCTGCGTGGCATATGAAGACATCACGACTCCATTGTTACCACTTTGTGCATCTTCAATGTTATGGTGTAACCACTCCTGTCATTATAGAAGAAGTGTCTATTCTTGCACCAGGTTGGTATTTGAATCGACTAAACTTCTAGAGCATCTTTATGGTCCGTTATCAAGCATGGTGACTTATTCCTTTCAGATCATATCTGCCTATGCCCTATATGTATTTGAGCTTTCAAGGTGATTGGAATAATGATTATCGGGTTGCACTTATCTATTGTTGGAAATTGTATCTTGGAGTAATTATTGTCGGTGATATTTCGTTACTGGGATGGTTGATTCCTCTTTTTCTGGGATAGTAGATATTTGCACTACCATTGCCGTGAATGGTAATTCTTCAGGCTGCGGATTGTATCTATTGTGGCACTGACATTGTACTTCTGAGATAGGTATTCTTTACTTGGTCATTGAGGATGGGTTCCTGAGGGCAGGGGTTTATGCTGATTGGCCTCGTTTCCATTTTTGCTGAAGCCGCTTGGTCATTTTGCTGCTTGGAGGACATTCATCAGTCATTGAAGCACGAGTATGGGACATTCCAGAATTATATGAGTTTTAATCACTAGTGCTACTATCCATCAACGTTGACCATTTGGTTCACATATCAGTATAGGATGGATCAAGGAGCAAATGGATATGGACTCATCCCTTAATTACACTACTGCCATTCAAGGGGAGTTAAATTCTGAGAATTCAAGGCATGAGTTGAGATCATGTCCATGAAGAGGATTAAGACCCTAAGATCAGTCAATGGAGGGGAGTTCACTTCCAGAGAATTTTTTTTTGCAATCTTTGTATTGAGTCAAGGATCTAGAGGGAGTTCTATGTTCAGAAAAATGAAGTCCTATGTCTTGAGGAACTAAAGTAGGTTGCAGTGTTGCAAGGCCAGGTGCTAAGTCCTTGGAAGACCTCTTTAGCTGCAAAGAATGGAATTGCACACGGTAGTCGATCTTATTTTGACATTGGTAGCACTGCAAACCTATTCAGAATAGGGTGATCTGGGATGAGGTTGAGGAGGACTAAGTCTTGGACTCTTGCAAGTCAGTTAAAGGTGTTGCTAGGAGTAGTGCCGAAAGTGTGTGTTGGAAATTGTTCCTCCAAGGCAAACATTGTAGGCAATCTTGGACAAGGAGGTCAGGAGGTTGATGTAAGTACTTGGAGCTCCAGAGGGAGTCACAACATCATTAAGATTTGTTGTAATGTATATATCTCTGAGACGGAGAAATATGAGGTGAAAGCCCTTGTAGTGTATATTTCTCTGAGACAGAGAGATATGAGGTGAAAGGCCTTGTACTGTATATTTCTCTGAGACGAAGAAATATGAGGTGAAAGCCCTTTTAGTGTATATTTCTCTAAGATTGAGAAATATGAGGTGCGAGCCCTTGTACATCTCTGAGATTGAGATGTGTTTTTCCACAAATGGGTGTAGCCATTGTGGATGTCATGTTGAGAGACTCCATGACGAACCCTTGTACATCTCTAAGACTAAGATGTGTTTTTCCACAAATGGGTGTAGCCATTGTGGACGTCATGTTGAGAGACTCCATGACGAACCCTTGTACATCTTGAGACTGAGATTTTTTTTCCACAAATGGTTGTAGCCATTGTGGACGTCATGTTGAGAGACTCCATGACAAACCCTTGTACATCTCTGAGACTGAGATGTGTTTTTCCACAAATAGGTGTAGCCATTGTGGACGTCATATTGAGACTCCATGACGAGGATATTTGAAAATACCTCCCTAGCTAAGAGGGAGTGTTAGTGTTTTATAGCTGCAGGAGGTATTTCCCTAAGCTATATTATTCTTAGGCAGGTCGGCCTATCAGTTGTTGAACAAAATATTACATTCAACTAGAAGGTCAGCTATAGAGAAGAGCACTTAGTTTGGTATATAAAGGAGGTGTCCTCATTTGATCATCAATTTCACTCCATTCCAATTCCAATTCCTTCAGCAGCAGGTTCGCCCTTCAAGAGCAGCAGATTTGACTCAAACAAAAGAGTTAAATATTTTGTGTATTTAAGAAATTGCACCATATACAAGTGCAGATCCATTGTATTGTATGTGGCCTTTCTAGGGCCTGATTTTGAGTGCTATTCTTGCACTTATTTTTTCTGATTTATGAGAGAATATCTTGCTGGGTTTTTCTCCTTCGAGTAGGAGGGTTTTCCCAGGTTACATTTTGTGTTGTCTTCTTTGTGATTGTGTTTTCTGCTTAAGTGCATTTTTGTTCCTAAAATTAACACATTGTTGATGCAGTGATGATGTCAACAATTCAAGCGATTAAAAATGATGGCCACCTGCCAGTCAAAGGAATATTTATCCCTTTTGGAATATGCATCCGGAATATTCTATGATCGGCGGTTTGAGGAATCTGCCGGAATATTTGTTTGGAGGCATCATTATATTTTGGGCATGTCGCAATCTCTAGATTGTTGATTGAATATTCTTATATTGGCCGGTATATTCTTTGGCGGTCTTTGGCAAGTGTGGAGGTGGGTCTAGCAGGCGTTGCCAAATGGATGTCCGCCACGTGGCGGCCTGAAATAAAAGGGTATGGCTGTACCTTGCTTTGTTGGTGCATAGACAATAAGTCTGCAAAAAAATAAATATGTATTTTTTAATTTAAAATCCGAAAAATTAAAGAAAAAAAAGATTTTTTTGTTAACTTGCGACTGAATTTTTTTGCCTTGGACCCCCTTTTTGATTGTGATGGAGGCGTATGACTGTACGAATATACGGTTGGTCATATGGTTGAATGGAGAAAAAATTCCTCTAAAGCCTGGGGCAAATTATTCAGATTTTCATTATTTGACAGTCAATCTTGGGGTTTTTGGGCTTGCTGGCTACGATGGCAGGGTTTGTTTTGACCCAAAATGCTCCAAAATTGCAGCTACCTTATGGATTTGACAACCTTTCTTCAACTTCAACTTCAAACCCTCATAGATCTGGCCTCATATGTCTGATTTGGATGAAAGAAGAGGCAAAACTGAGTTTCGTAAACCCTCTAATCTCAATGGTGAACTCAAATTTGCACCAACAAGCTCTGATTTGAACCTACAATAGAATGTCACAAAGAGGAAACCCCTAAATTTGGTATTTTTGTCAAGCTTTTTTGATTCTCTAGATCATCATTCGATGCAAGAGAAGAGCATACTCAACTTTTGAAGATCCACCAAGATTTCCAACCTAGATCTCTCAATAAAGACTAACAAGAAGCAATCCCACAAGTTCTGATACCATGTAAGAGTTGGTATAGAATACTCTATAGCATGCAAGATTTGCTTGAAGATTATAGCCACCTAAGATCTAGGAACTTCATGAAAGCACAAGAGAGATCAACATGCAATGCTCAAGATTGCAATGGAATTAAATCCAAGAATTCAATATAAGAATTGCTATGAAAACCCCTTGGTTATATAGCCAAGGTGAGACATAGGATTAAACAGAATTATGACAAGTGTCTTAATCCTATGTCATGTGACAACTTATCATAACTACCTAGAACACATGTGTTAAAAGTCAAAAGATAAGATAAGATCTAATGGCATCTAACACCTTCTAGAAAGATTCCCTCCTAGGACTTGGTGTACGTTTTATCATCTACTGAACACTTCAGAATAAAGTGTCCAAAGACACTCTATCCTCTCTTGAACAAAGTCATCGCATATGCTAAGATTGTGAGAAGATCATATGGCAACTCCAAGGTTTCTTTCGTCAGGTCATGACATGTGGATAAGCTCAATGGGCGTTGTGATTTGTTGGTAATACACAAAGGGACTTATGTTAAAGAATTTCTCACAAGTTCGAGACTTAGACGGATTTATCATTAAAGGCTTCTTTGTGGGGACTTTTAGTTTGGATCTCAAAAGAAAAGTACAAAAAGATAAGGGTTTAGAGGATCTATTCTACGCCTAAGAATTCAAGAGACAGCAGAGATTAGGTGAAATGAGTAACCACGCTTTGTTTCGCCTCCCTGGGACAACTATGCAAAGTGGGTGCAATCTTCAAAGGGTGTGATTATAATTTTCATGCCTCGAATAAGACCGAAGTTAAGCATCCACAATCACAAGCTCAGGCTAACTTTACGCATCGAATGAAAATCATCCATCCGAAGAAAGTATGAGCAATATTTCACCATTAGTCTATGCAATCAAATCTTGCATTCACTTAACCAACATTCAAAGCAAATTCTACTTAATTGTAATCTAACTCTAGTCTATGGTAGAAGAAGTTAGAAGAAGTTATGCAACCTTGCTCACTACTTGACAATAAAAGTGATTCAAAGAAAATCATGCATAAGAGCTTTTATTATCGGAAATAGTCTAATGCAACAATTTCATACACTGTCTCCACACCAAATGAAAGTGAGAGATCACAAGTTTATATAGAGTTTTCAGAATCAAATGAAAGGCCAAGATTAACACAACATCAACGGCCAAGATTAACATAACAATGGCCAAGATTAATACAACTCAACCCTAATTAGGGTTGCCCAAAATAACATCAGTTAACAACCAGTAAACAAGCAGTGAACAAGCAGTGAGGTGGCAGTTGGAGCTATCTTCAAGGGAAGGCGTCTCTATCCTCCTGGGCAACATTGTGCTCGACGAATCTGGACATGATCGTGACGACTTCCTCCATTGTGACTGGCGGCAACATGCTTATCTTGAATTCAAGCTCGTCCAAATCCTCAGCACATCTGGCGAAGATGTTCTCCCAATCTGCCTCCTGTCTCACAAAATCATCCTGGATGGACAAGAGGTTCACCACTTTTGTGAAATCCTGTTTCAGAGTTGGTCTTGCAATAGAGAAGAAAACTTCCTGAACCTTATGCTTCAACCTTTCTAGCTGCGTATCGTTCTCTCGAACAATCTCTTTGTCAAACACATCTACAACTATCATATAAATCTTCCTCTGGATTTCTTTAAACTTGCTACTCAACTCTGAGCCCATTTGCCTTTTCCTTCTCCAGAACCTCACTTCGTATTGCCACTGCCCAAAACCAATGATGAAAATCATAAGCCACTCCCGTAGCAATCACCTTTCCCTCGACCAATTCTTCCTTTGGAACGCCCTTCAGTACTCTAAGGCATAGAATGAGCCTCTCCTGAATATCTGGGAGGTTGTTCCAAGTTTTTGCTATGTTAGCCAATCTGGAAAGGAAAGAAGAAGTATGTCCGTAGGCAAGCGTCAATCTCTCCATGAACGAAGCCGCTTCCGTGCCCTTGCTTGTCATCCAGTCTTTGGCCTCTTTGGCGGTGACCATCCCTTCTTCCACACCCTTGGTCATCTCCTGCGAGGAATTGGGAAGTGGAGGAGCTGTTGCATCACCCTGATTGAGTGGTTGGGTCAGAGGCCATATATACTCCTTCAAGCACTCAACTTCCCTCTTGTACTCTTTCTTTTTAGCCACTTCCTTTTCCAATCTCGCCTTGATAGTTGAGATGGAATTATCTAGTTCTTCCACCTCTTGGCCTTTTGTTGTTGGGCTAAGGTCTATAGTAGTTATGGCGTATTCCTGGGGAGTGATCTCATATTGCGCTTTATCAGCTGTTGGTACTGCGATCTGTATGGAACGGTCGCCGACTTCGTCCCTCTGAATCATGGAAAACTTCTTGGCAGGTTTCTTAGTAGCAAACTGTTCCCACCTCGCTAAGAAATCCACAGTATCATCTTCTTCTTGGACCTCAACTTGTGCCTTAATTTTCATCCTCTCCTTCAGCCAATCTAGAATGGTAGGCTACTCGATACTATCTTCCTCCTGAACATTCCCTTCATTTGGAATATCCAAGACTCCTTTGAGGGCAGAAATCATTCCCTCTTCAAAATCATCATTTTGGACTTCCATCTCATTATCCGAACCCAGTACTTCTATACCCGTAGGAGATGGGGGCTCGTCGTCGTCCAACTGGATTGGCTCATTGTTCTTCTCTTGAATGGTAGGTGGTCTCATCATCTCAACCAAGGATTCGTTTGCGGTAGCTACTATCTCGTCAATGTTTCTAGACATCGCATAACGAGATGGCTCCATCTTCTGTCTTTTCTGGACAGGCTCAATGTTTGCAATCACTTCTTTCCTCTTCTTAGCAATCTCAACTAAATCATTATTGTGGAATGCGTTGACATTGGAGGAGTATGACTCCATCTCACTCAGTAAATCATACGTGAGTGTCACTCTTTTCTGCCTCAACTCCTGGACCTGATGGTTGACCCACCACTGAGAATACTTAATCACTGGTCTCATCAATGTAGCCAAGTTTGAATGCTCGGGCTCTGACCACTTCACGGAAGGAAGAGGTTGACTTTCATCGAAGCTCGACTGGACATAATTTCCATCGTCCTGCAACTGATCGGGCACTTGGCAAAGTTCGGTTGCTCTTATCAAATCCAGTGGCACCCTAGACCATAACCTCTTTTTGAATTCATACTCGTCAACTGCATTTGCCCAGAAGTCCTCCAGGTCTACTCTGTGTTTGTATCTTCTCCCATCCACGGTCTGAATGTGATGATGCGGGTCAAAATTGGCCCTGGACCTATAAGCTGTGAACAAGTACCATTGAATTTCTAGCCTGACGCTCTCAGCTGCTTGTGCTGACAGATAGGACTCTAACATATTCCCAATAAAGAATGGGAAAGTAATAGCTGCATTCTTACTCGGCCTCTAGATGTTCTGATACTCTTCCAGCTATCTCAAGACTTCGAGCAAAATCATCTAATTTGTTGGATAGATAGGCAACTTGTAAGGATTTCCAGTGAATCCTTGGATCCTAACATACGTAAACTTTGGAAACTGGATAAACTAGGATCCATACCTACTGATCAAACTCTTTGTTTCGTGACTCAACCTTTGATGCGTTCCTCCTTGAAGTATTCTTGTGATATACATAAGGAAAGCATCGTGCGCCCGCCTAAAATGAGACTTCTCCTTGAGTTGAAGTTGCAGGTAGCAGTCGTAAGACTTGAGTTCATTCTCGCCATTACCAACTTTGCCCTTGCATATAAGTCTTGAGTATCTGTACGCTCTGGCCAACAAATAGACGACATATGAGCTCATGTGGAAAGACTTGGTCTTTTCAAGATTGACTAATTGCTCATGGAGATTGTCGCTCGTCATTTGAGACCAATTGAATATCCTCACACCGGAAGTGATTTCATCTATAAAATAATACATCCATATCTCAAAATATGTGCCTTGTGGATTGTTGGTTATCCGGTTCAGCATTAGAATGATATCTCCATAATCCTCCTTAAAGTCTGTCAGACGCAACTTCTTAGGCATCTTCTTTGTATATGGTCTAGGCTTCTCCAACCATGACTTATTAATATTTGTGGCGCACAATTTAGACTGGCTATCATATAATCTCTTGGCATCCTCCTTGGTTTTTTAGACGGTCCGGTGATGTGTTGGGATGTCGAATGCCTCCTATATTGCCACTTTGCCAATATGAGCCAGAATCCTTCCGTCAGGTGCAACAATTTGTCTTTCCTGATCATTGTAATGGATGGCACATTCTACCATCAACTCGGCACAGTCTATTGTAGGCGAGAATTCGGCTGCTTGGAAAACTCCATTTCTCACCATCCGTCTGGCAATTGGTGTCGGTAATCCAGCATGTCCATATACTCTCTTTTTGAACTCCACGAAGTCTCCATGTCCCAGATCAGTGTCTGCAACATTTTTCCATTTGGAATTTATCTTTGACTCTCGTTGTACCCCTTTACTGGCGAACTTCATCGACACTTTCTTTGATCGTTCTCGTGCCGTGGTCATTAACCTCAAGAAAAATCCTCTAGTTGCGAATTAGATTCAAATTTCGAGAATTGAATCAAAAATCAAATGACAAAGTGAGCCAGTCTTGCTGAGAAGTTCGACTTTCAGCCAAAAAATTCTTCACTTCAAAAAAAATTACTTCTTCAGCAATAAAAATTATTCCTTTCTCTGAGAAAATCAACTTGGCCTGTAGAAGAATTGATCCTGTCTCAACTTTCTTACAATTTCAAGAGATTAACTTATCTTTAGTCGAGTCTGTGAAAAAATGAGTTGCTGAAACTCATAATGCTGAAAAATTCGATTTGTTTTAGCAACTGCATCTTTTTCTCTCGATTTCGATTTGTTTTAGCAACTGCATCTTTTTCTCTCGATTTCGATTTGTTTTCTCCTCGTCAATCAGGCAAGTTTCCATTCTTTTTCGAAAAGACTCCATGGCAAGCTTATCTAGGCAAACCAAAATTCAATTTTTTTGCTAGATGTTTATTTTTGATTTTCGGTATTTTGGAAAAATATTAAATGTCCAATTAAATTAACTTCGAGTTTTTTCAAGCTCATGGATTTTCTCTTTCCGGCGCAATTTATTTTCATCCATAAATTTTTGGCAAATTTTATTTTTGTCCGAGGCATTTTATATTTTCTAAGTGTCAGAAATAAATTGTCCAAAGTATTAAAATATTTAATTTATTTCCAACCCGTTCATTTTTGACCCATGGCTATTTTAATTTTTTTTTGGCTAAATATTTATTTTCCAAGTTATTTCAATTTCATCTAGCCAAGTTGAAATTTTAGCCATCTTGCCAATAAATATTATGCTAGATCCTTATTTTCTTCTACCATGGCGGACTTCAAATTGTGCCAGGCACATTTTCTCATGCCGAAATCAAATTTTCTCTTGCTTGGACGATTTTCTCTGGGCAAAGTATGTGTTTGGATGTTTTTCCTAGGCAAAATTCCATAATACTTAGACAAATTTTCAACCCTTTGGCCTAGGGCGGACTTTTTAACCTCTTTGCCATTTGTATTCTCCTCTATGCACTTAGCCAACTTCATAAAATTTTCCCATTCAATTTTCCTCAAAATACTTCCAGACTTAGCCAAAATTCGCATTTTCTCCTTCCAAAGCATCAAATACTTAGCCAAAATTTTTAATTTTCTCTCTTCACATGCTAGGCGGACTTCCTATTGGCTTGACATTGTGGGGCGAACTTCATAAACATCTTTCCATTCCCCTCTTGATGGCGAACTTTTCCTTTTCACCTTCCCTTCTTTCTAGGGCAGACTTCACAAATGTCTTGCCATTTTCTTGGCCAAGGCTTGGGCGGATTTTCAAAAGGTCTTGCCATTTCACCATCATGCTGGGGCGGACTTGGAGGATGTCATGCCATCTTTCCTCTATGGCAAGGGCGGACTTGCCAACTTTCATGCCACGTCCCTCAAATTAAGGGCGAACTTCCTTAATGGCTTGACATTCGCTCATCAAGGCATGGCAGACTTTGTGAATGTCTTGCCATTTTATGGCGGACTTGCTAACTTCTTTGCCATCCTTCATCTCCATGGCAAGGGCAAATTTCTCTAGACTTAGGAAAATTTACCTCATGATTTCATGCCGTTGGGTTGATTTTCAATTGATTTTTCTAGATTTTTCCCTTGCTTTTCCATGCTTTTCCTGATTTTTGCTTTATTTTTTAGTGATTTTTTTATCTTTTTGGCTGACTTTTGGTTCTAAAAATGGAAAGTTGACTTGTTTGACCAGGGATGACTTTCTAAAAATAGAAAAAGCAAAATACCTAAAAAATAGGGAACCCTGTTTGGTCCAAAAATGCCAAAAATGAAAAAGCGAAAAAAGCAAAAAGCAGATTCCCTAAAAAGTAGGAAGTGTCAGAATTGGCCAAAAGCACAGGCGATCCTCGTCTCCCAGACCTTTTGAGCCCTTTCATGACGTTTATGCACTGATTCAAGCATGGATTATCATCTTGGCTCATATGACTCTCAAAAGACTAACTTGAAACTCTCAAAGTAGTGACCTCAAGAAACTGTTGCGCAAAGCAAAACCCTAAAAACTAGTAAACTATTGGGGGTCCCCATTTGCAATAGCGTGATGTTTGAAAAGGTCACCACAAGACCTAAGTAAACTTAACATGTAAATAAGTCACCTAAGTCTCCTAGTAATGAATTAACTAGGTACAAGACTTTATTTACACCAACATTCCCCATTGTGACACTTTAGCAGACTTATGGGCATGCATTGATACTTTGCCATGTTTTCTTGTTGAAATGCTACAGCAGTGGATCTTGAAGCATATTCGACTTCAATTTTGATTGTAAACCTTTCTGAATTGGATTTGTTCTAAATTCAGCACCACCAAATCCACTAGTCCGACTTGAGGTAAGAAAACCCAACATTTTTTAATTTTCATGATGAGCTTACTTTTTGTCTATAAAAACCTCCATTTTTTTGTGTAACTACTTGGGTAAATTCTTTTGGTAAATAAAAAAAACATGCTCAATATTTCTAGAAGACAAATGCACTAAGATTTTTAAGGCTTGTTTGTGTTGTATGGAAATCCAAGACATTTAAGCCAAAAACTATAATGTCCCCATTTTAGCTATACGCCCTTCAGTAATTGATAGCCTATTTCCGGAAGCCCGTAAGCTCGTCAAAGGTAAAATTAGGGTTTCCTATTTTATAGGAGTTCTGATGCATTTCTGATGGCTTGTATGTTAGAGTTTTAGATGCATGTTTGGTGGAGTTTTTTGGGTTTTCAGAGAGCTTTGTAGTGGTATGTTTTGCAAAGGCATTGGACAACCTTTTAGAATTTACTATTTTTAGTAAGTTCTATTTCTGGCAGTGCCATCTTGGCCATTAGCATCAGCAGTCAACTCAGTTTCCATTTCGAGTAGTGCAGTTTGGAGCATATTTGGCTTTCAGCATTTTGAGGCTCATTTTGGGTAAAATGATTTATTCTAAGTCATTAATGTTATAATTTCTTATTGGCCCCCTTGGCCTAGTATTAATGACTTAAAGTTGTTTTAAAAGGTGGCCTTTGAGGGTGGACGCCTCATTGAGAGATTATTTAAATATTTCTAAAGTAAATATTTCTCCTCAAGTCTTGGACACCTAGAAAGGTGAATTTAATGTTTTAAAAAGTTAAAATATTTCAAAAGTGAAATGGGTGTCTCTTTTGGAGGGAAAAAAAGATGGAAGTTGAAGAGCCAACAATCACCTTCAATTCTATAAAGCAGGGCATTGCTCATTCATTTCTCATCTTTGGAAACTTGTATTGAAATGCTGCTAAATTGATTTCGGAACCCGGCTAAGAGGAAGCTTAGCTTTTCTACTCCATTCTTCGGGCCTAAAACTATGGTTCCCTAGATGGATGATTGTGAGTGTGCTTCATCTAGAAGTGCACATTGAGTTTCGAAGTTGAAGATTTTGTAGTTTTTGATAATAATTCTCAGAATTGTGTTTGTTGGTCATATCATGGCTGAAGGAGGTTTCATTAACAGCTTTTTGTATAATTTTCAAAAGTGAAATGGGTGTCTCTTTTGGAGGGAAAAAAAGATGGAAGCTGAAGAGCCAACAATCACCTTCAATTCTATAAAAGCAAGGCATTGCTCATTCATTTCTCATCTTTGGAAAATTGTATTGAAATGTTGCTAAATTGATTTCGGAACCCGGCTAAGGGGAAGCTTAGCTTTTCTACTCCATTCTTCGGGCCTAAAACTATGGTTCCCTAGATGGATGATTGTGAGTGTGCTTCATCCAAAAGTGCACATTGAGTTTCGAAGTTGAAGATTTTGTAGTTTTTGATAATAATTCTCATAATTGTGTTCGTTGGTCATATCATGGCTGAAGGAGGTTTCATTAACAGCTTTTTGTATAATTTTTATGTGCTTCTGGGTATTGAAGAAATTGAATCCTAGTACATGGGCGCCCCTTCCCATAGAAGAGCAGAATTTAATTCAAAGTATTTAATTTTATAATGCAAAATCACCCCTCCTAGCTAGGCCGTACCAATCAAGAGAGCATTGAAGTTTGTGCCAAATAATTGAAGGGAGTTTGATGCTGTTTAATCTTTGCAAGTTGGGCGCCATCCTTCTTGAGAGCCATTGCACTTCGTTTTAGCTCATTTGGAGGTAATTTGAAAGAGTCATGAGTATTTCATTGATGTACATTTTACTGGTCTGTATTTCAGTTGATGGCATTTCATATCAGACTTGACTCATTCCATATTATGCTATAATTCTTGGATGTCTATGCTTCTAGTTTCACATGCATTCATTTTGGAGGGAATAGAAGCATTGTTTTATGTTGCTGGTTTGATTATCTCAGTTTGCTGGTCTTAATATCAGACCTGGTTATTCTCTTTTCATGCTATATTTCTTTGGTCTTTCAACTCACATTTGTGATCAGAAGTATAGTATAATTCTTGCAGAAGTTTGGAGCAAATTTCTATTGTAAATTCAATGCAATAAGCTCATTGTAAGATTGTAAACAGTAGTACCGTTCCAGTCATTTCATTATTGCATTTACTTTGTGTTTAATTGTCACATTGTAACCCCTGGATGGTTTACCGCCAGTGTGGGAAAAAGAACTTGCTAATTCTCTCATCATACCCACTAAAAAAGTGGTGAATTCCCACTCATGAGTGGATGCTCACCGCAGCGGATGAATTAGTTGAATTGTTTGTAGTATTCCCCCCACTGTTTAAGTGGTTCAGCGGAAATCTTCATGGCTGGTTCACTGCCTAAGTTCTTTCAGTTTTGTAATAAGTAATCCGCCATATGTTAGCACCTCGCCTTCAAAGGGATCTTGTGTGCACATTCTTGGCGTTGAGTTTTATTATTTACTTCCAGCTTAGTATTTCAAGTTCAGATTATTGCTAACGATCCCATCACCATAAGTTATCACCTCGCCTTCAATAGGATCTTGGTGAACTTTCTTGGTGAAGGTTACTTTCTAGTTGGATATCTTTTGGGATCTAATGCTAACATTTGGTGTAGTGCTGGTTTGTGTTGTGGAAACATCGAGAATTCAAAGGAAAAAATTAAGGGGTATATTTCAAAATCCCAATTTTTTTTGTGCTTAACTGTTTGTGAAAATTCTTGTTGTAAATAAAAAACACACTAAATATATCTAGAAGACAAATGCACTGAGATTTTTAAAGTTTGTTGTTTGCATTGTTTGGAAATCCAAGACATTTAAGCCAAAAACATCCATTTCTTTGTGTGTAATTGTTTGCGTAAATTCTTCTGGAAGACAAATGCCCTGAGGTTTTTAAAGTTTGTTGTCTGCATTGTATGGAAATCCAAGATGTCTAAAGCCAAAAATGCCCATTTCTTTGTGCATAACCACTTGTGTACATTCTTTTGGTAAATAAGCCTTAGCAGTTACCCATTTGCATTGCTCTTGAGTGTTTCTTGTAGAAACCTGGTAAAATTGGCCTACTGCAGCAAGATGGTGAAAACAAACCATGCATGATAACTTCCACCGGTAAAAAAGAGTTTGAGAAAAGTGCATTACATCTGATATGCCAAATATGTTGAAGAATGGTTTGTCTAAGAATGATTCAAAGATGATATTAGAGAAAATATGAATCCCAAGTAGAGTAGTTTTCCATCTGATGAACCTATTGAAAATAACAGGAGTAAAGACATCACAACTTGCCATATTCATTGAGAATATTTACAAACTTAATAGGCATGTTTAATTATTTCTTTTTTACAACAGGATGGACACTTGACCATTTGAGATTGTAGGAAGGTGTAATTTCCCCTTTGGGGATATACCTGATTTTTGCCCAAAAATAACAATTCCAACACTATAATTTATTTCACAAATAGTATTCTAAAATTAAATCATATAAAAGTTATTGGACTCGAGAGAAAATGAACAATTAAGATACATAACATCCCTTAATTGAAGCGAAATAACCAACTATAGTAAGAATTGGAGAGGAAAACACAATAGGGCGCCTAGAGACTGCTCATCACAATTAAGCCCAAGAGTGTGGTATAACACCCCTTGGCCCACAAGTGGCAGGAATTCCCGTCCATCCAACATGGGGTGGCCTACTTACATTGTGGAACTGGTTTGCTGCCTCTCCCAACCATGTTTACTTGATGTCCTTGCCTGATTGCTTATAGGGAAACAAATATATTAAGATAAATAACATCACCTAATTGAATCTAATCTACAACTTCATTTCCAATAACCAACCATAGCAAGGATTGGAGAGGAAGGCACGATAGGGTGCCCAGAGACTGTTCAACACAATTAAGCCCAAGAGCATGGTATAACACCCCTTGCCCCAAAAGTGGCAGGAACTCCTGTCCATCCAACATGAGGTGGCCAGTTACATTGTGGAACCGGTCTACTGCCTCTCCCAACTGTGTTTCCTTACTAATCCCTGCCTAATTGCTTATAGAGAAACCATAGTTACAAGACTCGGACTCGCCTCGGACTCGGCGCCCAGACTCGGCAAAGACTCGGCAAAGACTCGGCAAATAGAAAAACCCAAGAAATTCAGAGATTTTTAAGGATTTAACACTTGTTTCACGCACCCTTTAATAAATAAACCTTAAAGACACAATAACATCATCAAATAGAAATTACTATGATCTCATACACAAACATACATCGATCACATAAGTATAAACGCAAATTTTAGCTGAAGGAAATAACACATTCAAATATATAAATATTGTCAAATGTATACAAAACTCATGGAATATGAAATCCATGGCATCAAAACAAATATCAAAATTAAAAATATAAGTCTATGGCTCAAAAGAGCTTGCATTACTCATCCCAACATCACGACAAGTCATGCGCTAGTGTCTAAGATAGGTCATAGATGATGATGCAGCCATGATATTTTCTTGCATCTCAATGATTGGTGTGTATATTCAAGTGAGGAATTTATTATTAAATTTTTATTGTAGCCTTCAAGACTGCATGCTTTGTTGTCTAATGTATGGAACAAGATAATCCTTGATTATGGCTTTGACTGCAAAAGATGCAAAGATTTACAACAGGGGATATGTATTTTGTAGGTTTAATGATCATGATTCATCATTGGCCTATAACATGCTTAGACCTATAGTTTGATGAGGTTTTGGGGGAAACACCCCAATAGGATCAAGGGGTAGTGCCCTTCGCGGGGGTTTGCGCCCAAGGCTGGGCGGGGCAGCCCCTGGCGCGCCCTGCGCGACAGGGGCGGGGTCGAGGGGCGCCCCCCCGCCACCAAGCCCAAATGAAGACCTTCAAAACCACACAAACCTTCATGGCGCGCACCATTTAATTAAAAAAATTGTAAATTAAAGACACTAATTACATATTTAAAAAACATCAAGGTCGAGATTTAGCCATTTAATTAAGCAGTTCTGAAACTTTAAAATGTGTTTTTTTTGACACACATGCCCACAAACTGACGGCCGAGTCTTTGGCTCGGGACTCGGCGAGTCTGGCGAGTCTCGCGAGTCTCGCGAGTCTCGGCGAGTCTGGCGAGTACTCGGCAGCCGAGTCCCAAAGACTCGCCCAGCCTCACTCGCCTCGGGACTCGCCAAGACTTGCCGAGTCTAGGCGAGTCTTGTAACACTGAGAGAAACAAATAGATTAAATCACTAATTATAAGAGCCTAAAATAGATTAACAATTCCCATTAGTAATTATATTAAAGATACATAAGAAATCATATATATACACACTCCATCATGATGCATGCCACTCACTTACTAAATCCAAAGGCTGCTGCTTTTCTAACTGCAGATCTTTTATATCGTATCTGATCTCCTTCTTGATGCTTTCACAAATCATTTGACCTCCCTTATATATCCTCATATCTTCATGAAAGGATGCACCCTTAGGAAGAGACATCCCCTCCCCAAAGGTTATGACTTTTTGTTTGAACTTAATGTTATTATATTTTATTCCTAATTGCTACCCTTGTTAAAATCACTCCCTTTATCAAATCGCTGCCCTTGTTAGAATCACTCCCTTTATTAAATTGCTTTAATTTATTTCCTACTTGGACAGGGGCATGACCAAAGGGTAGGTATTCACCAACAAGAATTTGCTAATGCAACATCTTCTGGTCTAGAAATTGTGTGTGCGTCAAATTTGGACTAACGCAGGGAGAGACTCAATTTGTATACCATCCAAAAGCTTGCATACTGCATTTCCACTTAACGTTGAGACTAGTGTCAAGTTGGATTCTTGGAAATAACTTGTTATTGACTATTTACCCCAGGGACATGTCCCTTACATATTTTGATCTGCCCCCTATGGGGGATGTTTTAGGGATATGGGAATGGGTCAGACATGTCCCCACCCTATCCCCAATTTTGGTAAAAAATCAGAAACATTTCTGAAATGACAAATTTCAAGTAGGAAATGGTAGGGGACATCTCCTAATCATCCCAGAGATGACTAGCTGTCCCTTATCCAACCAATCAGGCTTCTTACATAAAACAAATCTACAATTTATTGCTGAGTTTGCTGATCAACAAGTGATTATTAGAAAACACAACCCTGGACGTGTTCAAGTTTTGGTTAGAGGAGTTTGAGATGGTGGCCTATACAAGTTACTTGTTGATCAGAGATCTAATCAGGCAGGTATGGCAAGATGCCATGATGAAGGAGTGTCTTATCTTTATGGAGACAACTTTTGAATATACTGTGGAATCATTTATTAATTCTATGCATGCAACTGAGGGAAG
Source organism: Sequoia sempervirens (assembly GCA_007258455.2). NCBI lineage: Eukaryota > Viridiplantae > Streptophyta > Pinopsida > Cupressales > Cupressaceae > Sequoia > Sequoia sempervirens. The sequence continues at coordinate 204,310,384 of VDFB02105785.1, forward strand.
TATTGAAGAGAACGAGGAAAAATTTATTGTTGAAGGATCCCCTTAGAAAGAGGAAGTTGACCTTGATGACACTCTTACTCCAGTTGCTGGAGGGTTCTTGAAGAAAGAAGGAGTTGATTTTGTTAAGGTTTTTGCTTCATATGGCTAGGTTGTAGATATTTTGACAAAGCCCTTGTCAATAGGAAGTTCGAACTATTGAGAGAGAGGCTGGGGTTAGTGGAGAACAGCTTTCTCCCGAAGATGGAGTGTTAGAATTTCTGATAGTTGCTCAACTATTGTTTTGGGCACATGCACAACAGCTAGAAATTTCAGAATTTAGACTATTTTTGGCAGGCTTTTGTGGGTGCAGCTATGCAGCTTTTTTGGGCACTGAAATACCCATTGATAGTCTTTGTTTTTATTGTAATGTAAAGTGCAAGCTCAGTTTATCTCTAGGAATTGGAAATAAGTATTTTGGGCATAATTATCAGATTTATTTTAAGGGTTTTTTTAAATAATTTTTTTATTTCAGGCGACTGAAGGATTATTTAGCATATTTCCTTGGGATAATGATGTCTAAAATAAGATGATATATTTATTCTGGGAGGCTGGGATATTTTTAGAACAGTTTTTATTTGTGATATGAAAAACTAAAAATAAGACCTTGTTTGGTACAAGTTTGTGGGTTATTTGCTACCCTTGGCATCTATATGTTTGTACTTAATTATTTTCCAGAATACTAGAATTATTTTTTGAGTGCATATTCTGATTTCAAAGTTTATCGTTTGCTTTTTCTGTACTTACAATTTTCTATGTATGCAGGGTAGGGCACTCCATTTGCAGGTTTGATTGAAGTTTAAGTTAGACAATTTGTGTTAAACTCTAGAGTGCATAATCTGAATACCATTTGCTGAATTTTAACATATAGTTTCTATAGTAGGAGAGAAGCGACCTTCTATGTGAACTGGAATTCATCCTCAGTTCAACATACTTACAATTTAGTTGTTGGAATGGATAAACTACACTTCCTCAGCAGGATACAACCTCAGCAAATTCTTGGAAAAGGATAGAAACACATTCAGCTACCCTCCTTCAAACAAAGTTGTGTACAAGGACACAACTTTCCACAACGTGTGACTAGGGAGTAGGGACACACAACTGCTACATTTGATCATCCGGATTGGGCCTCATTGATCTACAACACTTCATGAATAGGGACAAACTTGACTATTTACAACAAGAGTGGTGTGGACCTCCACTTGAAATATGTGTTGGTCTAGGACTTACTAAAATCCCTTTTTTTTCGTACCAAATTTTCTACTAAAGCAATTACTCAAATTGGAAGTTACCTTCCAACCTCTCGTGGTCCTCCAGACATTGTTATCTTCAAGTTACTCAAGTTAATTCATTGGAATGCTCTCGTGGACCACATAATGTGCCATAGAGATCTTCAACAAGTCTAACAAGTATCTCGGTGGCATTGGTCTTCTCCACAAGAATGGACTTGCAGCCCCCATTCAAATTACATTTATACAGGTTATGGTTACTAAATCAGATAATTTGCTGAAGAGAAGTACTTGCAGTCTACAGTTAGAATTCTCTTTGTCAGCCAGTGAAACCAGAATCTTGTATATTTATTACTTGGGCTTGAAATAAAGGAAACATTCTGTTTTTAATATTCTTCCTGGTTTTGAATTGTTGTAAAATTCATTAATTTGAATTTGCATTTTCAACCATCAAACTATTTGTTTCTCGGGAATACCCATTGGATAAGGCCAGAATTTTCTCAAGTTATTATTTTTTGTTTGAAATGACCAAATTGATGTATCTTTTAGACGATGCTAACTGCAGTACTTTTACATTTTGGTTGACATAAGATCTTGGCTCTATGCAGGTAGATCTGTCACATGCACTTCTTGGGTTCTCAAGTAGAGATGAAACCTGGGCAGTACCTTGGACTGGAGAAACCATTTTCCAGGTAGTTATTTGTCCTTCTAAACTTGATGATCTGTATCTGAACACAATTTGAGAGAGCAATTATTGTAAACAGGAGTTGCAAATTATTCACAAGTTTGACTTTTCTTGAACACAAGCTTGCATGAGAAAGAAATGGAATACATGAATTGTTAAAAGATAGGAAGGAACTTTATTATTATTTTTCTTGTTTTCCATCATTTTTAGAATTACTACTAGCACAGATTGAAGTACAATGTGTGTGGCCTGTGGTATGTTTATGCAGTGGTAGTTGGCTTCTGCATTTTCACATTTCATTGACGAAGCACCATATGCTGTTTTCTTTTGAGAAACATGTTCAGAATCTATCTTCATCTGATTTGCAGGTTATGTTTCTTTGGTATGCTGCTTTCTGGCTAGTTGGATTCTGGATAATTCCAATTCTGGCTTATGCTGCTGGTGTTAGTAAAGAGTCTTTATCATACAGAGGCCAAGCCTTGTATAGTCTTATTACAGATCTTGCTGAAGGGACAGTTGGAATGACTATATTGTATCGATGCTTAAATCGTGTCCATCCTCTTCCATATAAATGGTTCTATATCAGCTGGAAAGGAAATTGGCTCATCAATGCTTTTTTAGGGTGCTTGATGTTCCCTTTGGTGCACATGTTACAGAGAGTTAATCTAGACTTGCTGCCAGTTTCACCTCCTTTAACAACATCTCATATTTTAGAACAATCAATACTGGCTCGAGATCCTATTGCTATGCTTCTCTATGCCACCGTTGTTTCAATTTGTGCACCTATATGGGAAGAGGTCATTTTTCGAGGTTTCCTTTTGCCTTCTTTGACTCGCTATATGTCCATATGGAGCGCTATTTTTGTTAGTGCCATTGCATTTGCAATAGCACACTTTAGTGTGCAGCGTTTTCTTCCCCTTACATTCTTGGGTCTTATAATGGGCATTGTTTTTGTACGTTCCCGCAATCTTCTTGCATCGGTGCTTGTGCATAGTTTGTGGAATGGATTTGTGTTCTTGGAACTATTCATGTGATGTATTTGCCCAATTCATTTGTGGATGTGCACTGTACAATAACAGTAAAGAGCAATGACAACTACAAGGCATTTGTAGCAAGTCAAGATATTTCATATTTGTATCTCCATTCTCATTCATTTTCTTGTGGCAGACTCTATTTGTTTTGTTGAGCAATGCTGACCATTTATTACTGAATAAAGGTAACAAAATTTTTCTGGAAGTGCTTATAGAAGAGGATAGATATTGATTTTGTGTTGTTAAAATTTGATTTTATTATTTCTGTACTACTAATTCTTCCTGTATCTCTAGCTTGCCTGGAAATTTTTTTGGGTGATGAATTTTCAATTGTCCAAAGACTCAAAGATCTCATAGATTCTATCTGGCATCAAATAAAGTACATTTATGATTATCTTTTTTATTGTCCGAGAAATGCTTACATTGTTACTAGATATCCCATAATGCTGTTGCTCATGTGGTAAGAATATGTTTTTGAAAGCCTGATTCAGAGACTAATATATCTCCTTTGTTAGTTTTGGTTTCTCCTTGGACTTCAAAGTTTGAAGTCATGTGCGGGTCTTCTATTTTGTGCATGAGCAATCCAACATGGCCATTAGCCTCTGGACTGTTCGCTTCTGAGCACTCTTAAATTCTGAGATTGAAAAGTAAAAATTGAAACCAGCTGTAATTTCAAGAGAGCATGTTTTCTTTTGCTTGCACATTGTTCCTTTTTTAAAATTTTATTGATATAGGAGGGTTAGTAATTTTCAAGTATTGATGATGAACAATGAGTCAAGGAGAAAATGAATTGCTCGTTAAGATGTTTTATCATGCTGTGTGGAACATGTTCTGGATGCACTTATATGGTTTTGTAAAATCTGATCCAGGGTTGATTTTATGAGTAAATGGCTATCATCATCAAAGCTATGATGGGCATGGGTATGATTTGGCAATCAGTAAAGATTATGAATTCTGAGTTTCATCAAGTTTAGGGCCTTTAAGATGCTGTAGACATACATAATTTAAATGAATTATACCATAAGCAGTCTAGCATTCGACAGAAAACTGCAGGGGTGAATGCATATCAGATGGAATTGAATGTTGTCTTTTAGATTTTAGAACTGATTTTAGATGGTTTTCTTTTTTGCTATTTTTTGCTTTGTATAAGATTGCTACTCATTGTGCACATACATCTGATAGTTTTATTGTGAACATTGAGGCTTGGCCATTTTCTTGCTGGTTTTGTAATTGCATATGATTGCTTTTCTAATGCAGTTAGTAATAAAACATATCTGGCTTGAACAATTCCTACATTTTTTTGGGCATCTTGCCTATTACCCTAGTTAGAGTTTATAGATTAGAAAATAAAAACCTTACATATAGAGTTAAAAATATAACACTTTAATGCTTGATTGCAGCTTTTTTTGCAAAATAAGAAATAGAAACATAATTCAAGTTTTTGTAGAAGGAGGCCTTGCCATGTCTTGCTCTTTGTGGGCTATGGCTGTCCTCAAAAGAGCCTTTCTGCGAGTCCAACACCAACATAGACAACAAATCCTGATGAATTTTGACAAGTGTCGCTTTTTAAAAAAAAAAACATATATGTCCAAATCTCTTATCTGTGTGGTATCTTTGGTAATTTCTAGGTACAGCTCAGTCTTTGATATCTTACGAGCTAAAGACATGTTTTTACTAATTTATTGCTTGGGGAAATTCCAAATCCACACATGGGTGATATGTACATAACGTCACATAGCTCTACTAATATTTCTTGTATAGAAGGAATGTGAGGATATGCTCATTATAACTGTATATAAGCTTTTTATGCAATGAGATGAATGACTGACCGTAGGGAACATTGTTTCCAGTTTCTTGGAGACTCTTCTGGAATTCATTCTGCATATGCAGTACTGTTTTAATACTGTAATCTTTTGCACTTGCTATTATATTTGAGCATTACAATTTGGGAGAATAGCAAATAAGTGTATTATTTGGCGATTCAAGTCTGAATTTACGAGTGATGCTTTGCAAATTAAATCAGTTTCTTTTATTTTATCAAAGGCATCTTGGATGTATATTATGTGGATATGTTCTACTTAGCATATGTTTTTAACGGTATGCAACTATCAGAATTCCAACTCTTTGGAATTTTATGTAGACCTATAAGGTCATTACCTATTGGAAAAATGATCATTGTTTGAAATAGTTTTGGACACTAGGGCCTTGGTAAGGCATGAATATTGACCCATGAAATCAAGAAATTCAAGCTAATATTTGGATTCCCTACCCACTTATTTCTCAACAAAGTACCTTATGATAACCCTTGACTCTATACATATGTTACCACAAAAATCACATTCTGTATATATACAATGAATATATTATATGCAAGGAAATAATCCGAACAACCGAAATCATGCCCAAATTTATAAATTGATTTATATTATACCCAACGTGATTATCCACAACTCAATAATGGGTGGCACATAAGTGTATTGAACCGAGGTCAAGTACTCATTGGCATGTGGAGAGGTGATGACTGGTACGCTATTGGGACTCAATATTTATAATGGCAATTATTTTCATCGAGTCCCTCTTAGTTAGTTCACTTAGTTTTTTTACTCTTGTTTATAACTCATCTGAGATTAACTGGTATGGGTTTCCATTTCTATATTTTGCGTACGTATGAACCTCTTTGTATGTTGTTAAAGCAAAAAATCTGCCTAGGCCTGAAAATTTCAAGTTTGGAATGTTTTTGGGTGTATTTTGTTTTATCAGAATTGTCGGAGTTTCCTTGTTAGGCGTATCTTTCCTCCCACCATCGCATTACTTTGTTCTTTGTTGTCATTTCAGACTTCCCTTTCCCATTATGTTTTCCATTTGAAGGTTAACTTTTCTTATACGTATTGGCTTGTTGGACTTTTCCCCTTCTCTTCGGTACCTATTCCAAGGCATCCCCAAACTTTGATCCTCAACATTTTACACTATATCTTCTTATCAAAGTTAAACAATTGAATTTTCTCCTTTCATTTTGATCTATGTTATTGTGTGCAAAGCCAAACTTTGACCACTTTTGATTCTTGACAACTTGACCAAGTGCATAAGGTATAACTTTTCCCTTGATCCTTGACAATTCAAAACTTTTGCTTGTTTTTTGTTGGCTTTTCATTGACTCAACAAAATGGCTTGAAGAGGTCATGTGGTCAATGGAAAAGGTATAGGTGCACGAGAAACATATTAACATATGATGGAAGTATTATTTCATTGTCCCAATGCTTCTCTACATGGATTTGGCGCTTGAGTCCAAGACACTTTTCGATAGAGAAAGCTGGTAAACGATTAGGGTTTTGTTCGCTGATTGTTTTTGCCTTGCACCTATTTGCAATCACACAAACAATTGTTATGGTGCTTCAACTTCACAAATCAAGTAAAATGAACATTGTAGAACTTGTGGCGACATTAATGTGGTGATAGAATTATTGTAGGGGTTGGATTTTCACACAATTTCAAGTCGTAATGATGGAAATGGCTTGGATTTGCCATTAATGCATAGTGGTGACATCTGTGATTGTCCAAATTGATTTGGTTGGCCACCTTGATGGATTTTGTGTTGCATTTGAGGATTCAAAGAGGAGAAAGAGAAATAAAAGCATGCTTGAGTTAATGCAATAGCTAGGGTTTTAGAACCCAATGCATTTGTGTCATGTTTTGGATGATTCATAGTGGATTGGTAGACCCGTTTTGGCTTTGCACACAATAACATAGATCAAAATGATGAGGATTTTCAGCTATTTGAACTACCTTGTGAATCTCGACGATGTTCTCATTTGCAAACAATAATGGTAGCAATGACGATGGTGTGAGCAACCCATTCAACACTTACGTTGTGTTTCTTCAATTCATCCCAATTTCCAAGGTTGAAGATCTATATATTTATAGGTTTTCTTGTAAGGGTTGGTTGTTTCAGGTTTTCACAAAATGTCCATGTAGGGCATTCTAGGGTTCCAAATTTGTTTGTCTGTTTCCCATTAGAGTTGTTTTCTCAGAACTTGCAAAGGTAGTTATTGGAGTAGATATCTATAATCATATGTCTCCTTGGTCAATTGTTGGCATTTTATAATTTTTGTAAGGTGTGACAAACCTTGTTTCTTATGAGGTTTTTCTCTCACCACATTTGTTGGTGTGATTGTAACAAGAACTTGATGAATGTTAAAACAATTTAATGCATTGCAATTTCTTAGTAATAATAATTTCCTTTTCTAGTTATGGATGAACGCTTGTAAATTTGGTGAAGGATTATTAATTAGACACAATTACTATCTATCAAAACTCAACTATAACTTTTTGTTTGTTGTTCTAATAGTTGAATATGACTTTGTAACTCAACAAGGCATTAGCCTTGAAGACTTAGACCTTCCACACACATTAAAAATAATGAAATCATTCACTAGTAGTTATAGGAAGTAAAAATAGGAATTATACATGTTCATGATAAAAAATATAAACTAGGGAACTATCTTATGCAAACCTTAAACAATGAATTCATTAGAGAATTTCAACATGCATGTTTGCACCTTGCCACCATGTAAAATGGTAGTTGAAACTAACTTTAGGGATTAAAATGAAGTTGATATTTGTAGGTGCATGTGCAAGGTGTGTATTAGCTATGTAGAGGTCTTTTGCAGCCAACTACACTTGCTCTAGTGACATAAATTGGGGTTAGGTGTGCAGTTGGGTATGGTTATTGTGTATTTTATTAATTGCTACATTATTTTAATTGATGTAAGAAGCATGATAAAAAGACATGTGGGAAGACCCTACCACATTTATGTTGAGCATAAAGTGCAGGACAGTTTACCCACTCTTGTTGTAGGCCTTCAACTATCCTCAATCTATTAATAAACATTTGCTTCACCCTCTTGAAGAATTCATTGGCCTTGAAGGTGCAACATACATGTTCGAGGATTATGGACTATGGTTTTGGGTCTTAACATACTCTTTACAAGTTATGCGTTTATTCCTACACACTTTGATGATGGTATTATGTTTTATGATGGAAATGAGCTAGCTTACCATTTTATGATGGTTAGCATTTTCTTTGGGCCATATGGCTTTTGGAAGTGGTGTGCTTCTTCAGTTTGGTATGCTGAGGGAGTTTGTTATTGGCAAGGATAAGAGGAATAAACCATATAAGTGGTGTGTTTCAAGTAAAGAGTTGGTGGTTGATTTTATGGTATATGTGGAGAGATTAAAAATTTAGAGTTGCGTACACATATTATAAGGATTTGGGAATTGGCCAAAGATATTGATGATGCTCCCTATGTTGACATTTGGGAGGCTATGTTGATTTTTCTATTAGACCCTGACCATACTCACAGAAGGCATAATGTGTTTGACATTGTCCAAGCTTTCAATGGCTACAAGTTCTTATTTGATTCATGATGATATTGAGGACATCGTGCATTAGGGAGGTTTATTTTGACGACATCTTGGGACATTTACATGTGTTTAAGCATCACTATGTTATTTTGCAACAGGTGGTTGAAGAGGTGGAAAAATGCCTGAAGATGGCATTTTTGGTAGAGTCGACTATGACGGTTTTTGAATGTTGTGAGGATGAGGATTCATAGGTGGTGGTTTTTGTTCATGCTTCAAGAAATGTATGTAGTAAATAATGTAATTATGATTGTATGCTTATCTCTAGGTTGAAGGGGCATGCATAATTTTCCATGGCTTTGTTTGATAGACTCTAGTTTAGGCAAGTTTGACAATCTAGTTTTCAAAGTTTTTTGTAGGGTTGGACATATGACAAAAGTGATATGTGGAATCACATATTGCTTCAAAGTTGTTTCGAAGTTGTGTGGCTCTTGGGCTCTACTAGGTTTATTAGTAAAAATAGTGACAATTCACATCATCAAAGATAGTCAAGGTCCATGACAACTTTCTATTTTTAGCAATGAATTTGCTAAGTCAGACTAGCCTTGGCCACAACAAATACCCATAAAAATCAAGGAAATGGGCATTTTGGATATGAGTTGGGGATTGTAGATTATGAAGGGCCTTTAAATTTATGGAACACAAAATTTGGGTACTTTCTAAATTATAAAGGCATGGAGAAGGCCAATCATGTCTTCCACAAGATCTACATGCTTGCCTCTATATTTTGGAAGGTTGATTAAAGAGTTTATGGTCTTTGAAGTTAGAAGCAATTGCATGAAATCCTACATTTGCTATGACAATCATTTGATGACACCATGAATACCAAATTAAGGAAACCCATGAAACAACATATTTGGATTTGTAATTGTATACACCTAAAATCAGTCAAGACATTTAATTAATTAAATACTAGTTATTTAATTAATATTCCATCTACGTATAAATAAATTCTCAAATTATTTATATAGTTTATATCCGTTAATTCTCCAAATCTAAAATCATATTCTTCTAATTTAATTAAATAAACAAATTTCTAAAGTTTGTTTTATTTAATTAATTTTCCTTAACCTCAAATTAGGAATTCAAGCACATGTTTACAACTTTTCATGCCACCTCATCAAGGTAACATGAAATTAAATAATTCAAACACATGGTTTATTCCTCACACACTTCTTCAACAAACTTTCAAACACATGGTATTTTTCTCACACACTTGATTCTTCCATTTGTCATGTTGTTTTTGGTCAAGAGATTCTTCCATCCATTTGGCATGTTCTCTTTGGTCAAGGAAACATTCTTCTTCATTTTCTCCATCTCCACCATTCATCCTTCTTGTTTGAATCTGGACCATCGATCGTTGCTACATCACAAGATGCTTGGAAAAGCCTATAAATACAACCCTTTGGCATTGAATTTTGCATCCACATTTGAGTAGAGTTATTATGCAATAATATCATTTGAGCATTGGAGCATTTTAGAGTCTTATAGTTGCATTTCATATCATGTTTTGTTTCATAATTATATCTTAGAATCACACTTTGCTTTATAGTTGCATTTTATACCATACTTTGCTTTATAGTTGCATTTTAGATTAGTCTATTCATAGTTAGCATTTGAGCATATGCAAAATCATCTTAGTTTCATATCATAGCCTTTACATTGTATAATTTAACCACATTATCCATTCATCATAATATCCATTATTATAGCATTCATCACATTAGTTTCATGTAGGAACTTAATTGGATTGCATGTTGAATATTATCTTGTTTCTCAAGTTGTCATTTTAACAACCATAGTGCATATACAAAATATGAGAGCCAATATGGTTTAATAAATTGTTGAGAATAGAGAACGATGAAATGTTCTTAAAAGATTTGTTTAACTACAAAATAGAGTAGTTTATTTGATTTAAATATTTGATATAATCCATTTCATTGGTGTTTGTGTTGATTTACTAACTTTCCCACATTTCACACACACATAAAATGGCGCCCACTGTGGGGCAATACCCCATTTCTAACAATTTTTTGGAAAAATTCTTGTAAACAGGCTGGGCATGATGTTTTAGCGTAATCGATAGTTCTTGTGGCACATACGACAAATATTTTGGCACATGTGACTTCTGTTTCGACGCATCCAAGGAATCTTTTAGCGCATCCGGGGTCTGTTTCAGCGCATACGACAAATGTTTCTTTCAGCGCATCTAGCAAATGTTTTAGCGCATTTGGTCTTTTCTTTAGCACATTCAATATCTGTTTTAGCACATTGGGTTGTTTTAGTGGATAGAGTAGTTGTTTTAGCGCATTGGTTAGTTCTTGTAGCGCATTGATGTTTTAGCGCATGCGATGACTATTTTAGCGTATCTGTTTAAATTTGCGAAATCCGAGGATTGATTGGTGTTTTCTGCTTGCAGGTACTTTTATACGCTGGTCAAAGACAAATTTAACAAACTATTGATGATTTATGCAGGGGCTGGAGTTATTTAAATGCTTTCTTTTGCTTAAGATATCCATCTAACTTAATTAGAAAGGATAAAGAACACCATGTCTTTCGTGCTTGATGAATGGTAGGAATATGCTCTCCCCTTAATTGGGTGACCAAAACTCTAGACCCATTCGCTTTTGTTTTATCCTTAGAGGGCCTGCCTTGTGGGAAAAAGTATCACCCAAGGGAACGACCCAACTGGTAACATGCTAAAGACAAGTAACTTCCAACCAGAATATAAATGTGGGTACTTGGAGAAAGTTCAAGTATCACGAGGATTGTTTTGACAAGAAGGGAAACAACGGTCTCTTGCCGCATGGATGATCCCCCACGAATGGAATGCCTATACTAGAACCCTTTGTTGTAGCAAGGCCAAAATCCTTATTCTATTTGTTGGTGCAAGAACAATCCTTCTAAAGCCATCCCACATTCTTGCAACTTTTAGTAGAGATGAGAAATATGCTATGGGAGATTCATAGGTATTGATGCTTGGCTACCCCATAGAAGTGAGTGCCATGGAGGGGATCCAGTGGGGTCAATCATCTAATCATCCGCTATAAGTAAGCGTAACTAGAGTAAAATCCAAGTGGGAATCCAATAAATATTGTCTTACACAATCTTAAGTTGTACATGCTTGATGTGTCTTTACCAATGTGTTTTTAAACAAATTTCAAACAAAACGTCATACATTGGAAGTGAAAACCTTGATTCAGAAAAACATCATTTGGAACAACTTGGAAAATCATAAAATCAAACACAAATTTACAAGAAACTGCATCATTTCCCAGTTCAATGCATTCACTGCATTTTCTAGCCCATCTGTGCAATCCTATAGTGCATACAACTACTGTTATAACACATCTATGAAATTTTCTAGCACATTCATCCTCTGTTCTGATGTATCCAGTCAATCTTGTAGCACATTTGTGCATTTTTATAGCGCATTTACTCTCTGTTATAGTGCATCTATGCATTTTTTTAGCACATTTACCCTCTGTTCTAGCGCATTTGGACAATCTTATAGCACATCTATACACTTTTTTGGCGCATCTGACCTTTGTTTTAATACATCTGTCAAATCTTTTAGCGCATTTGGGCTTTGTTTTAGTGCATCCATTAAATGCAAAACCCAAGAGTTAAATTTTTCCCCTAATTCACAATTTGAACCAAAATTCATAATCTTCTTCAAGTCCAAAATCATTCCTTAGGTACCATAGAGTCTAAACTTGTTAAAATTAACCTCTACAAGTGGAATTCTCCAACCTAAACCAAGATCTAACATCTCAAAGTGTCAAAATCATCAAACTTATCACACCTTTGATTATTAAGCCTAGTTTCGTCATCAGGATTTACCATCCTTTCATCACGAAATGAAGCTATATAGTCAAATCAAACTTAGTCTCATTAGAATTGTCATTATTTTTTACTTAGTTGTAATCCTTGGTACTCTTCCAAACTTAGATCAAAGTTTAGTCAAAACTATAACACTTACATGCATGTTCAAACAAGGTTACAAAAACAAAAACTCAAGGAAAAAGGACTTGAAAATCAAAATATTGAAGAGCCAAATCTTGGAACTCCAACCATTGAAACTCCAATCATTGAGACTCAAAACATCAAAATTCTAAACAATGAGACACAAAACACCATGGTAGAAGCTAAAGAGAATCCTTTCCATGGACTCCACAAAAATGAAGGGGAATAAATAACTGAGGAAGATATCCAACATGTGGAACAAGATCCAAACTTCCACAAATGTTTAGAAAATATTTTTGAAAGAAATGGAGAAAAATACCTCCTTATGCTAGCTAAACAAGGTGTCAAATTACCTGAGGATTTTGATGTGTATCAATTGAAAGTACCTCCCAAACAGCCTAAAAAAGAAACAGAACAAGTTATTTCCCTAACTCATCAAATGAAGAACCTTCACAACAACTTCTTGAAATGCAAAGGGGACCATCAAAATGATATTTGATCCAAGACATTTGTCCCTATCCTTTTGATCAAGATATCCATGTAATCCCTTTTCCCAAACATTGCAAATTCCTGAAATATGACAAATACAATGGGGAAATAGATCCAATTGATCAAGTGAAGGAATTTAGAACCATGAGTCTTGAATTTTCTCATGAAGAAACTTATTTGATGAGGTTATTCCCAAGAAGTCTAGGTGGACAATGCCTTGAATGGTTTTCAAAACTTGCACCACCCATCAAAACCTCTGAAGAATTGGTCAACAAATTCATCACCCAATATTCTTATAACATTCAACATGACATAACAATGAAGGACCATTGCAACTTGAAACAGAAAAAGGGTGAACCGTTCCTTGTGTTTTTGCAAAAATGGAGAAGGTTATTTGCAAGATATTCTCGTCCCGTACCTGAAAAAGAGATGGAAATATTTATCGATAACCTAAATGACGAGATGAGCTATAGGTTGGAATTACAATGTCCACCCACATTCAAAAAATTGATTGAAAATCGGATTAAAATTGAAGAAGCTTTGGTCAAAAGAGAAGTCATAAAACTTTACAATGACAACACATCAAAATCTTCTAACAATTACAACAACAACAACAAACCAAAGTTTTGGCAACAAAACAAGAACACGGGTAATAATGATGGCACAATTGAAAACCAAAATACAAAACCTGTATTCAACTTGATAGTAGCGGCCACTAGAACTAATTAGAACAACAATCCACCCAACAACCAAAACAACAACCAAAATGTCAACCAAAGTAACAATGAAGGAAATTCTAGATCAAAAACACCATCATATTGAACATCCTCAAATCGAAGAAGGTTCACCCCTTTGGGACAATCATCAAAATCAACATTGAAGGAACTTCTTAAAGTTAAATTCATAACGTTACCAGAGGAAAGAAATTGGGAACTACAAGTTAAGCCTCCATGGTGGAATGTTGCTCATTTTTGTGACTTTCATCACAAAAAAAGGACATAAAACCAATGATTGCATGCAATTGAAGCACTTGATACAAGACTTAATTGAAAACAAGACGATATTTGTAGGACCCCAAACAAACAATGATCATGGGGCATTCAAGAACCCTCTACCCAACTACGAAAAAGGGGAATCTTCTTCTTCAAATACCAAAGGAAAAAAACATAAACTATGTCTATGACACCACCATTCTGTATATTGAGGTGGTTGATGATCAAACCCATGACAAATAAGATCTTATTGCAATTGATGACCCAAGAAACGACAACACCCTTGAACATGAACAAAACATCATTGCAATTGAAAATCAACATCACGATATTGACACTACCACACATCAAATCAATGACCTTGTGCCCATAAATTTGTTCAACAACATAATTGTAGATGAAAATCAAATCAATGTTATCAAAATCAAAGGACAAAACAAGCAAGTATTGCTATCCTTGCAACCCAATATAACATAGTTGATCAATTGCAGAAAATACCTGCCCAAATATAAATATTAGAATTTCTGAAGATTTAACCCACTCATAAGGAAATCTTGGAACAAGCTCTAGTCACCACCATAGTACCAAACAATCTAGAGGTTTTCCAATTCCAGACTATGGTGGGACATTTGACTGCACCACACTGCTTATCATTTTCTGAACACAATGATGTATCTATCAACCATCCACACAATGCTGCCCTCCACATTGAGTTCTTAATCCACAAACATTGCGTTAAATGTGTTCTAATAGATGGAGGAGCTGGCCTGAATATTTGTACTTTGAAACTTTTTTGTGCACTAGGCTATTCAGAAAATGCTATTGATCCTAGAAGGAAAATCACAATAAAAGCATATGATGATGAGGAGAGATCTTCACAAGGGTTGATAGTGCTACCTATTCAAGTGGGACCAGTTGTCAAAGATATAGTATGTCAAGTGTTAGACAAAGAGTTAACATACAACATAATCTTGGGAAGACCTTGGATTCATGACATGCAAGCAATGCCATCCACATATCACCAATGTTTGAAGTTCCCTTTCAATTGGTAGGAAATCACTATTGCAGCTGACTCAAACAACCCCCAATATTGTAACACCCTCAAGACTACCCAAGATGATTTTGTACCACACAACAGGGAAGCTCCAACTCATGGTTCATCAAATGATGGAAACAACTAAATGCCTTGTCAAAGTGGGTTGAGAAAAAGGACCAATCAAAGGATAAGGGTATCGGTGATTCCACTCCCTCAAGTAAAGAAAGTACATCAAATTCTTCATCAAACCAACCTGAGATAAAGGATCAATCAAAATAAAAAGGTATCGGTAATTCTACTCCACAAGATCAAGAAATCCAACTTGAGTCCTTATCAAAACAAGTGGCCAAGATCCAATTGAAAGACAAAGGCATGGAGGAATACTCATTTGAGCAATCCTTATGTTTATCACAACTTTCCTCTTCTCCTAAATCACATGGGTAGCCATCAACATCAAGACAACAATCATCACAACCCACCACACTATTTGATGGAACCTTTGTAAGAGCAGACACATTAGTGGATGAGTCAGATGGCAAAGAGGTTTTAAACTGGTTATACAAAGACATAATCATCACAAGCATCCACCTTAGGTGTGCAAACAGAGCAATACAACAAAGAAAAGACAATCCTAGAAAAGATGGGATATGAGGGAAAATTTCCTATCTGTAAAAGGAAAGAAGGCATCATAGAACCAATACAACCTATCACAATGAAAGCCAAGGATAAAACAAGATTGGGGTATAAAGAAGAATCAAGAGAAGAAACCAGACAAGAAGTTGTTGAAAGAATCCTACAACTACAAGCTAGTGATGATCATGAAACTGATTCAGATGGATATGAGTGGGATTCGCTATCTAAAGAGTCTTGTCACGATAAGGAAATTGATGTGGTACAAAAGTATACACCATACATGAGGAGGGTCAAAGTTCAGGTTACAGACCACTTGAAATAGGATCACAACATATTGATGACTCCAGCGAAGACGATTAGACTCAGAGCGAAATGGATAATTTGGAGGAGAGTTACCTTATAGACATTGACTTCGCTATTGGACAATCGAAAGACATTATCATCGGGACCCTTACTGCATCTGACCTTAACCAATCCAACGATCCCTTACCCCTAGTACATCCCAAACTCATAGATTGGGATCAAACTGAGCCGTCTGATATCCCCATCTTTTCAAATGATGAGGCCATTGTCAACTTCCTCTGTTCCACCAATCCCAAAACAAATTCCACCAATGAACATCATAACGAAGCTTCCAACTAGGAGAGTGTCAAATCTTCTAGCTGCAAAATGAATAATACAAGGAATAGATCTAATGGTGAAAACCATTCAATGGCAGTATCAAATCTAGAAAAAGTAAAAATAAAGAGCGTATCCAACGGTGAAAACCTCTCTAAGGCACTGAAGGATGGAAGATTGACACACTCCCCGAACACTTTTAGGAACGATCTAAAGTATTGGTTGAGCCCACTCAATCTATCAATATCATAAATAAAAAAATAGTAAAGACTGTCCATCTAGCAGAATCCTTGATAGATCGAGAAAAACTGAACATGAAATTATTCACAGAAAGACAAGTCAATTTTTCTTGGTCATATGTTGACATGCCAGGGATTGATCCATAACTCATCATGCATCACTTATCATTACCATCAGGGGTAAAACCGATCAAGCAAAAGTTAAGAAAAATGCATCCGCATATTGCCATATTGGTAATGGTAGAACTGAAGAAGTTATTGGATGTTGGGTTCATTAGACCAATTGACTATGCCAAATGGATATCAAACATTGGTCCTATTTCAAAACTAGACAAGAGCATCAGGATATGCACAGATTTGAAGGATCTCAACAAGGCTTGCCCAAAAGATGATTTTCCCCTACCCAACATTGACATCATTGTGGACCTAATAGTAGGGCATGGCATGTTGTCACTCATGGATAGTTTTTTCGGATATAATCAAATCAAAATTGCACCTAAGGATCAAGATAAGACAACCTTCACATGTTCGTGGGGAAAATTTTGTTGGAATGTCATGCCATTTGTGTTGAAGAACGCAGGAGCAACTTCTCAATGTGCTATGACGACAATATTTCATGATATGATGCACACCTTCACGGAAGACTATGTGGACGATCTATTAGCCAAATCATACACCAAAGGACACCTAGAGATCCTAGATAAAATCTTCACCAAACTAGAAAAGTTCAATGTACGACTGAACCCAAAGAAATATGTGTTTGGGGTGACTTCGGCCAAACTCTTGGGATATATAGTTTCAGAAAAAAACATTGAGGTAGATCTTGTAAAAGTCAAAGCCATCATGGAGATGTCGCCACCAAGAACATCACTCAGCTACAATGTCTGCAAGGGAGATTCCAATCAATTGAAAGATTTATCTCACAACTGGCAGACAAGACCCGTCCTTTCACTCACTTGCAACATAAGAATGTATCTTTCCGATGGGATGAGAAATGTGAAGAGGCTTTCAACTAATTAAAACAATATATGATGAGTCCACCTGTCTTAATAACACCAACATAAGGAAAGCCACTTTTATTGTACATAGGAACTTGATTGAGATATCATTGGGAGCCTTGTTAGCACAAGAGGATTCAACAGGAAAAGAAAGGGCAATTTATTATATCAACATAACCCTAAATGGCTATGAGATCAATTAAACCTTCATTGAAAAGGCTTGCTTGGTAGTAGTGTTTGCTACCAAACAATTATGACACTAGATGCTAACTCATACCATCAAATTAATAGCTAAGATAGATCCATTGAAATACCTTCTTAGCAAAGCTAATCTAACTGGAAGACTAGCTAAGTGGGTCATGATGCTGAGTGAATTTGATATCTAATATGTTGATTGGAAGGTAATCAAAGTACAAGCAATCACAGACCAGTTAGCTGAAGCACCATTGCAAGTCAATCATCCAATGAACATTGAGTTTCTAGATGTTGATGTCCTAATGGTATCAACACAACAATGGGTCTTGTACTTTGATGGCTCTTATACACAACATGGATTAGGTGCCAGAATCTTGTTTATCTCGCCACAAGGATATACCATTCCCAAATCCTATCAACACAGCTGAATACAAAGCATTGATCATTGGAATCAAAGTAGCAGTCGAGTGGAATATCACAAAGTTACATGTTTATGGGGGTTCACAACTGGTCATTAATTAGGTAAATGATGATTATCAAACAAAGGACAAAAATTTGATGCCTTATAAAAGAATGGTTGATGACTTCAAAAAGTACTTTGTGGAAATAAGATTTGAGCATATTCCTAAAAGCGATAACAAAGTTGTTGATGCCATGGTGACCATTGCTTCTCTCTTACAGATTCTCGAGAAACGAGCTCATTACGAGTTCATGGTGGAACAACTGTTAAAACCATCCTATGACAACCCAGAATCCCAAGTCATCTACCATCTAGCCAAGGCTGACACTTCCATCTATGAGAAAATTTATAATTACCTAAAAGACAATACCCTCCCACCTGACCTATCTTGAAATAAAAAATGAAACTTCATTCGTCAAGCCACCTAACACATCCTTATCGTGGATGTCCTTTATCAACGAGGTCTTGATGGAAATCTCCTTTGATGTCTGGAACGTGATGAGTCTGAAATGACTTTACGAGAGGTTCATGAAGGCATTTGTGGAGGTCATTTAAGTGGTTTAACCTTAGCCAAGAAACTCCTTCGTTTGGGATATTACTGGCCGACTATGGAGAGGGATTCTTTTTAGTTCGTCAAGAAATGCCAAAAGTGTCAGATTCATGGCAATCTCATCCATGCACCAACACAAGAACTTCAACCTTTTGCATTAACATGGCCCTTTTTTAGTAGGGGTTGGATCTCGTAGGGAATATTCGTCTATCTTCATCCAATAGACACAAGTTTATCATCATAGCCACGTAATACTTCACAAAGTGGATTGAAGCAATTCCACTAACCACCATCATAGGAAAGCAAATATCATCATTCATCCTAAATTATATCATTTGTCGGTATGACATTCCTTAATCCATTATCACAGACAACGACAGACCATTCAAAAATCAAGATGTCCAATAACTTTGTGAGAGGTTTCATATACAACATCTATTTTCTACACCATACTATCCCCAAGGAAATGACCAAGTAGAAGCCTCAAACAAGACTATCCTAAAAATCTTGAAGAAAACCATCAACAATGTTGGACGTGATTGGCATGTTCAACTGAACCCTACTTCATGGGCTTATAAAACTAGTATTTTCACCCCGACAGAAGCAACCCCATATGCCCTAGTCTATGGACCATATGCCCTAGTCTATGGATCAGAGGCCATTCTACCTATTGAGGTTGAGCTCCCATCACTTTGAGTGTCACTAAAGGGGATCATTTCAGATGAAGATTACAAAGTTTCTAGGTTACATGAATTCAAACTATTCGATGGGCATCATCAACACGTAGTGGATCATTTGAAAGCATACCAACAAAGGATATCCAAAAGTTACAATCACAGAGTCAAACCTAGAACATTTTAGGTGGGTGATTTAGTCCTGAAAGAGAACCCTTGCAACCAACAAGATCGAGAGAAGGGGAAATTTGACCAAACTGGCAAGGTCCCTTTGTCATTGTGTTAGTCTTTAGATCAAGAGCATATCAATTGTCCACACTAGAAGGGGATTTTTTTGATGAACCCCTCAACAACTTGCATCTCAAAAGGTTCTACACCTGAATCATCCAGTGCATCAGAAAGAGTCCTAAAAAATACAAAAACATAAAAAAATGTCCTAAAAAAATGGTTGCCTTGATGAAAACCTAGAAAACAGGCATCTTGGTAACAAAAAAAAAGATCAAAAATTTAAAAAAAAATCAAAGAAAAATCAAAAAATTAAAAAAATCTAAAAAAGTGCAATAAAAACAATTAGTGAAAACCTGACAACAGGTGCTATTTGTGATAGGTTTAGATTTTCCATCTATTTGAGCATGCCGACCATTCGCTTTCGCCATTCACTTTCACCATCAAATCTTCCTATCATCGGAAAGCTTCATGTACATATCCTGGCATCGCGGTCATGTCTCACCCTAGACTGGGGGAAAAATCCTAAACTCACTAGGGGCAATAAACTTTGAGCTTGAACCAACAGAAAAACAACAACAGTACAACATAACCCAAAAAAAATGATCATAGTGCAACTCAATATTTGAACACCAATCACGCAAGCATGAACACGTCAACCATCCATATCAAAAATCCAAATCAATCAAACCAAGAGCACACTTCAAATGGATGATGTTCCTTTTGAATCATGGGTTCATCACGTCTAACATAAATGTTCAACTGTTGAACTTGGATTTTTGTTATCATATCTCTAGAGCACCTCAATGATGTATTGAACTAAGAGGATCTAGGAAGTCGTATGATTTTTCTTTTTCTATTGTCTGTGAGTTGATCATTATTATTGTGCAAATTATCGTGGGATGTGCTCTACAAAGTATCACTAATGACATTCTGAATTTGCATAGGAAAACGGTAAACTCTTGTCTATTTATGCAAGCGATACTCAAGTCATCTTGGTTTAATTATACTTAGATGCTTGTGTTAACTTGCACTATCAAACATCATTGAAGTAGTACTCAAGTCATCATGGTCTAAATATGCCATCGATGCTTGTACTCGCTTTCAATATTTTAAAGGCTCAATGATGATAAAAAGCATGAAAAATTGGTTGTTACGAATGACAACTTTTGAATATGAGATTTGCATGGTTAGAGTAGATTGCATCCATGTCAGTTTGTATTTGTATCTATGGGGTTTCCAAAGTTACAATAATTTCATGATGATGTTATCTCTAAGCACTAACGGATTGAGTACACTTGACATTACCAAAAATACATCATTCTCATATAGAAAACACATCAGTTGCATCATCATTTGCATACAAAAGAAAACATTATCACATCATTCATTCACCCATGAATCATATCATAATATTTGCATCAAAAAACACAAAAATACATGCATCACATCTCATTTACATAATCAAAATCATTTCATAGAGTTGCATTAAGAAAGTGGTCCACTAAGCTTAAATGAGTGTGTCTCTTCAAATTTCCAAGAAAGTTGGAAAATATGTCATGTTTTGTCAAGCTTAACTTAACAAATAATCAACTGATGGCAACCTTCCCATAACTCATGGAAGTTCGATAGATTCACTCATTTAAGCTTAAGACCCTAGAGGTTTTTGCAAACTTAGTTAAGCATAGTCATTTGCATCACATAATCATAATTCACCTTACAAAAAATCATCCATATGTCATCATCATTACATCCATACATAATTAGTATAAACATCACATATCATCACACATCATTTACATAATCAAAATCCATCTCACATCACATAATCATACATTATCATATAATCATTGCATACATCACATATTCATCACATAGGTATCATCATTGCATAATCATAATGATCACCATCATGTAAACATCATAAATAGATAAAATTAGGAACCATCATACAATCATTTCATCTAACATTCATCCATTCATTTGCATCATCTATTTGCATCAGAAAAGTACAAAAACATCAAATACATCACATATCATTGGCATAATAAATCATAAAGCATCATATAGGCATCATTCATAAATCATCATAGGACGATAACACATTAGTTGCATCATCAAATACATCCATAACATATCATATTGTCATCATGATCATCATCATAAAATAGAAATTAAATGCATCCATAGCATATCATATCCCATCAAGCATTATAAAGCAGAAATAAAATGCATCCATCATGAAATCAGATAGAGACAAAGATCATAGTCATTTCTGCATATCATATAATCTCAAAATCATAATGTCAAAAGTTACAAGGATATCCAAAGATATAAAGAGATACATCAATATCAAAAAATTTAGTGTATCATAAAGTCTAAAAACAAGAGGAACATCATCAATGTCTCATGTACATCAGTGTATACATCATATCCAAGATACATCAACAAATCATAAACTGGAGCTATGTCGTTCTCCCCCCAGACGGTGCTGGCATCACATGATCAATACCTCCCCCTGCACCCGACGAAACCACACTAGGATCTCTCTGATCTCTAGGAAATGACTGCATAACCTGAGAATGAGACCTCCCTGACTGAGACTGGGTAAAGCTCTCCCACTACTTTGGAGGAACCGCATCATGATATCAACCTCCATAGAACTTGGCTTCCTGTGCGGTACGATGGACCTCTTTGAAGTAATATGATGTACTGACAGCTGCTATTTCCTGTTGTAGCCTCTCAGTGATTCCGTCGACCTGCTCCACCCGTCATCTCAGAGCATCCCTCTCAGTAGTCAATATGGTAATCTGCCCATGCATCTGTCCCTATACTTGTCCCTAGGCCTATACTTGTGTAAGCTAGGCCTATACTTCTTGTACTTGTTGCCTAACTGCATCTCTCTCTACTGTCAGCATCTGTATCTACCCCTATGCCTATGTAAGCAAAGCCTGCACTTGCTCTAGATGACCTTATAAAGTCTTGACCTGTACCTGAAGTGCAACAATCTGTGTATGTTGCTATGATGATGGTAGCCAAACCTCTACATGTCACCTCTTGCAAGGCACTCTCATCTTTCCAACATTTGGCCTTGGTCCTCTGCCACCCTCATCATCTCCCCCATCACTCTCCTCATCATCACCATCATCGCTGCTATCCCCCTCCTCACTGCTCTCCTCCTCCTCCCCCTGCTCCTCCTCCACTCTCCATCGCCTCCACCCATGACCTCCTTCCTCCTTCTCCGCTAAAAATGGTGTTGGCTCATCTGGAATCGTAATCTGTGGGAATGGATGTGTAAACATATACTAGACATACTCAACTGATATCGACACATCAGTGATCTCTGGATGCACCTCCCAAGGGACGACCTATAACCCCTAAAAGTGTTGCATTGCTGCATCATAAGACAACACTGATCCCCATTTTGTAGCATCCTACCATTGTCATGCATAATGGGCCACTCCTTGGGGCATCCCCTTAACCCAACCATACTGTCTTAGTACTCTCAACAACATGAATCTCTCAATGATAAAATGGGTCTGACCAATCAGATAAATCGACTAACACAAATACAACATTTCAATGTCATCCTCAGGCCACTGCTCACAATCAATATATGGCCACCATACCTCCAACTATAGATCATCCAACACTCTCCTCTAGTGCTCGAGTTTTCCTAGCCTCGATTGAGCAACTTGACTGGCATATATGTGAACATAGGGACTCATGGTTGGCCGTTGTTTGTCTCCCACTAGCTGAATGATTGCTATATGCTCCTAGGCCTAGACCTGGAGCAATGTGACTCCCATTGATAAACTTGCCCCATGCAGATAGACCAGCTGGTGTAGATCATGGTAAAGGTGTGCAAGAATACAACAACCCCATGCATATTGAGTGTTGTGAAAAATCATGCTCTCCAAGATCCATCCCCATCTAACTGAGAGTCCCTTTGACTTGCAGTCAATACAAAGGATCCCTCCAATGAAATCGACTAGAACAAAAGACAAAGTGGTGTATGCATCAACCATGTCCCTCCACAAAATCTCATACCCACATATATGGTCATCCTAAAATACTCTTTGCAGTGCATCGGTCCCACCCTGCTCATGTGAATCATATAAAACAAGCTCTCCAACCACAAGAATCTATAAAATCTAGTAGACATCCTTACGTGTAATTGTAATCTCACCAGTAGGAAAATAGAAGGTGTTATGCTCATTGTGCCACCTCTCAGCTAAGGTTGTCAACAACCCTCTATTAATCCTGATCTTGGGCATATTGATAAGAGAGGACAAACCACATCATGCGATAATAGTTTTCTTGGGCTACGTTAGATGGCGAATCAACTCCCATGTCCTTAGGAACCTCTCTCTAATTTGCATACTAGTCAATGGCTCCTATCATCAAAAAATCACAAATAAGTCAATCAATCAATCAACATCAATTGATCAATATAAATCAATCAACCTATCAATCTAAGCAACTTTGGTGAGACTTTGATCAAATCTTGTGAACATCAATCTATCATTCAGCCTCACCTATCACGAGGTTCATCAAATCAATCAATTCAACCTTGCCTATCATGAGGTTTATCAAATCAATCAATGCACCTCACCTATCATGAGGTTTATCAAAATCAATCAATGCACCTCACCTATCATGAGGTTTATCAAACCAATCAATGCACCTCGCTTATCATGAGGTTTATCAATTCAATCAATACACCTCACCTATCATGAGGTTCATCAATCCATTCAACCTCGCCTATCATGAGGTTTATTAGATCAATCAACCTATAATTAATCCTTGCCTATTATGAGGTCAATTATCATCATCCTATCATTGAATCTCACCTATCATGAGATCAATGGACATCTAACCTATGAACATCATCAACACAAAGGTTGATGCGATTAAACATCATCGAAATCAAGGAGTCTCAACAAGAAAATCATCAAATTTCCCTAATGTGCTAAAACAGTGCTTCTATGCGCTGAAAGACTTGATGCGCTAGAGAAATCCATCAATGCACTAAAACTGACCTTCAATGCGCTGAAATACTCTACGCACCATTTCATTTGCTCAATGCGTCAGAACAGGGCCTCGATGCGCCAAAGTATCCTATACACTAGTTCATCTCATCAATGCACTAATCTAATTGCCCAAAGCGTTAATCTAACCTATGCACTATTTTGATTCTTCTATGAGCTAATTCAGACAACCTATGTGCTACGTCATTCAATGCGCTGGTTCATCTATCCTATACACTACATCGCTATCCCTATGCGCTAGACTATTCTATGCACTGGAATAGTTACCCTATGTGCCATTGCGGTGACCCTTTTTGATAAAGTACTTAAAATTTGTTTAAATAAAAAAATGGAGGGAAAACAAAATGCATGAAATACGAGCCAATTTCTAGGGTACTCATCGGAGGTCCGTACGCTGCTAGATAGTTGTGCTGCCTGACCCACTCAAACTGATGCATGTGATAGGGGATCACCATTCTGGTCCAAGTTTGCTCAAATCACTCACTCACAAGTTTTCAAATTGCAAAATGCTCAAATGAACTTTGTAATCAACTTTTTAACCTTTTAAGCTTAATTAAGTGGCACTTTATGGGGATGTTTTATTTTTATTTTTCAAAGGGGCCTTAATTAATCAAATCATAATCTATTGGATTATATATCATTTTTCAGGAGATAAATCATTTGAGGCATAAAATTTTGAGATCATCATCAAATCATCAAAATTTTCAAAAATTCCAAAAAATCCTAAAAATTCAAAAAATTCACCAATTTATCTCCTGAGGGGGCATATGTTCGTCATCACCTGAAAATCAACATTTGGGGCATCAATTTTTTTTTTCTCGGCATCGGTATCAAAATTTTCTTTGAAGCAACTTGTAAACACATTACTTCAAAGAGGGGCAAAATGTATATACCTAAAATCGGTCAAGACATTTAATTAATTAAATACTAGTTATTTAATTAATATTCCATCTCTGTATAAATAAATTCTCAATTTATTTATATAGTTCATATCCTTTAATTCTCCAAATCTAAAATCATATTCTTCTAATTTAATTAAATAAACAAATTTATAAAGTTTGTTTTATTTAATTAATTTTCACTAACCTCAAATTAGGAATTCAAGCACATGTCTACAACTTTTCATTCCACCTCACCAAGGTCACATGAAATTAAATAATTCTAAATTAAATAATTAGAATTATCTTCAAACACATGGCTTATTCCTCACACACTTCTTCAACAAAATTTCAAACACATGGTCTTTTTCTCACACACTTGATTCCTCCATCCATTTGTCATGTTGTCTTTGTTCAAGAGATTCCTCCATCCATTTGGCATG
This sequence comes from Sequoia sempervirens, assembly GCA_007258455.2. Taxonomy (NCBI): domain Eukaryota; kingdom Viridiplantae; phylum Streptophyta; class Pinopsida; order Cupressales; family Cupressaceae; genus Sequoia; species Sequoia sempervirens. Next base: position 204,336,230 of record VDFB02105785.1, read on the forward strand.
TTGTCTTTGGTCAAGGGAACATTCTTCATTTTCTCCATCTCCACCATTCATCCCTCTTGTTTGAATCTGGACCGTTGATCGCTGTCACATCACAAGATGCTTGGAAGAGCCTATAAATACAACCCTTTGGCATTGTATTTTGCATCCACATTTGAGTAGAGTTATCATGCAGGAATATTGTTTGAGCAGGGGGGAATTTTGGAGTCTTATAGTTGCATTTCGTATCATGTTTTGTTTCGTAGTTACATCTTAGAATCACACTTTGCTTTATAGTTGCATTTTATTTCATATTTTGCCTTATAGTTGCATTTTAGATTAGTATATTCATAGTTAGCAATTGAGCATACACAAAATCATCTTAGCTTCATATCATAGCATTTACATTGTATAATTTAACCACATTATCCATTCATCATAATGTACATTATCATAGCATTCATCACATTAGTTTAATGTAGGAACTTAATTGGCTTGCATGTTGAATATTAACTTGTTTCTCAAGTTGTCATTTTAACAACCATAGTGCATATACAAAATCTGAGAGCCAATATGGTTTAATAAATCCTTAAGAATAGAGGACAATGAAATGTTCTTAAGAGATTTGTTTAACTAAAAAATAGAGTAGTTTATTTGATTCAAATCTTTGATATAATCTGTTTCATTGGTGTTTGTGTTGATTTACTAACTTTCCCACATTTCACACACACACTAACCAAGTCTTGTTAAAAAATTATGCAACAACTTTCTTGACTTAGATGCCATAGTGAACTTAAGAATGGGTTAACATGTTGTTTTGTGCTCCTAGAAGGATATGACTTACTAAGGATGTGGATGTGGAAGCATGTACAATTTATAACCTTGGAAGACTGTAGAACATTGGGTATCTTCTAAAACTATACAATTTTGTTTCTTATTTTCTCTAGTGTAAGGGAATTTTTCTAGTATAGATATTTTATATGTCCGAAGTGTCTATATTGAATTTTTCAAAGATAAACGAACAACTTTATATATAGATAAATATATATCCCGCCCTCCCCTACTCTCCCCCTTTTAGGGTTTTGTAGTAAATGTTGATTTGCTTGGGTTGTGGCTAAAGTTTTTTGTTTATGATTTCAAATATTATTTTTTTAACGAATAATGTTATTTTTTGATGTTGGTTTTATTTTGGAGGATGCCATAGGGGTTTTGGTGATAGTAATTTTAGAGGTGGAGATTCTAATAAAGGACAAAGTTCTCAAAGTGAGTGGGCCTTGGGATTTTCCTTCAAAGATGTTTCTTGAGGAGCATATATTCCATTCTAAATATGTTGTCTTTGAAACAATGAAAATATAATGAATCTATTAAAGAAATAGATCTCATAATCATTAAAATATAGGAAGAGGCACTGTGGAGATACCAGAGGATCAAACAACAATGTGCTTATGAAATTCATAGAGGTTGCCTTGGTGGGTAAGTTTATTGGTTCCTAGTCTTCCCCAAATTTCTTGTAGATTGGGTTGATAAGGCATGTATACCAATGTCATAAGGAGACATTGAGATGTCTTTGTGTTGTAGGGATGTTTTTTGTTGCCATGTTTACTTCAAAAGAAGAAAAAATATGATTTGGTTTCTTGGGCCCCATGGGTTATACCTAAATCATTGCACATCAAACTTTGGTCCTCTTAAAGAAACCTCCTCAAGAGTTTCAATTTGGGTAAGGATTCAATTTTTACCCCTTTGAATGTGTCATGAAGATGCTTTGAAAGCACCAAATAATACAATTGGAGCATTCAAGCCTTGGGTTGAACCAAAAAAGAATAATTATTTGGTAGCTTACATTTATGTGGAAGTTGACTTCACCCAAAAGTTGGATTATGACTAGATCCCTTTCAAGTAACGATTTCTATAAGCACGAGAACTACTTGGGGGACCACCCACAAAAATACAAGCTTACCAATGAGCATGAAGATAAAATGAAGGCTTCAAGTAGGTTTGTAGAAGAAATATTAGAGGAAATCCTAAAAATTGTGTCCCACTCAATGATCTTGCTTCCTCAAATCCATTTGATGGCCTTAATCAAGAAATGAAAATATGGTTTTAAAAAGTGGAGAGATGAATGAATAGTAATAAAGGAAATTCATGTAGAGGAAAATAAGCAAAAGGAATCCCAAAAATCATATCTCCACATTGAAGAGAGGCATATGTGTATTCTATAAGAAGATAAGGAAAATAAAGAAGATGAATCCCTTGCTTCCCCTAAACAACCACAAGAAAATGAGAGGGAGGTGTTGGTATTGTTGGAAGGTTCAATTTTTTAGGGAGTTATTTAAGGTTTTTCTAATATGTCTTTTGCTAAAACCCTAAACCCTTTTAGTTTTGACATTTATATTATTTCTATAGCTTTCTAATTTCACATTGGCTGGTTTATCTAGTGTAATCACTTAAGTGCTAGAGTTAATTCCCTTGAGGGTTGTGGTTTTATTGGCCCCTTCTCTTATTCATAGGTGCGTGCTTGTGTTAATTGTTTTTTTTCTTAAAGCTTCTTGGTCACAAACATTTATTAACTTGTGTAGTGCTATTACTAGTAAAATATGTTATCTATCTCCATAGTGGCATCCAATGTACAAGTAAAACCAATATTTTGACACCTTATGAGTCATTTTTATAACCACAATTATGTATGCATCCATTTAGTTGATATGAAAAATACCAAATCTATCATTATGGATTGATTTAAATTTTTTCCATTTCAAGTATGCACTTCTCAATCAAATGAAGGAGATATAGTTTTGGGAATGTTATTGTAGATACATTTTTTATTGTTTTTTTTAGTTATAACATGTGTTTTGATTAAAGGGGGAAAAAAGGTTTTGAAGGGACCTAGAACCCTCTACATCAAAATGTTGCTAAAACTAAAGATGACACAAACAAGCAACAACCAACTGACAACAAAACAACAAAAAAAAAACAAACAAGAAAACAAAAGTAGAGCACAAGCGAAAAATGTCCATTTCATGTTCTATAGGGTGTTCACCACCTCCATTTCTTGATTATAGTGTAGGTTGACCAAGGAAAACAGTTCATTCTTATATTCCTCGAAGGTCTTTTTCTTACTACCCTGAGTCCTAGCACTTGGACCCTTTTCTTCTTTTTTCATTTTCCTTTTTCCTTTTTCTTTAGGTGGGTTCTTTCAAATTGCTACCACCTTGACACCCAACATACATTTGTTCATTCCTCAAGTCTTTATGCTTCTCCATGAGAATTTTAAGGGTGTCCACATTGTACTTAATTGAAAAGTGACTAATTTTAAAGAATTTCTGAATATCAACGTCTAATTCTTGAACCTTCTTCTCCACACCATGAAGGTGTTCTTCAAAGTCCCTCTTGAGGTTGAAGAAAAAATTTTATAATTCTAGAAGCCTTTATTTTAACTCATTTGTCTCAAATGGTGAATGCCCCTTGATTTTATTTGCAAATTTCTCTTTCAGGCCTCTGATTTTAACATGAACTTTATTGAGTTCATTTATGACCCATTTTGCGAGCTTGAAATTGTAGCCCCATCCCTTGCCATTCTTAACACATCAAGCATATCCACACTTTCTTCATGAAGATAGGAGAAATATTCAGAAAGGGAATGTAAGTTATTCGTGCTCTATGTGACCTTACCCAAATTATTCCCAGCGTACTTCATGGCTACCTTTGAAACCTTCTCTAAATACCTTTACTCGAGCAAGTTCTAGTACCTTTCAACTGCTGGATGGGATTTTTTTGTACATTATGGTCCTCCTCATAATCCCTCTCTTTTCCTATGCTTGTATCACACTCAATACCTTTCACTTGTTTAATCTACATATTTTGGTCCTCCTCATCATCCCATGTTTAGAGTCGTTGGTCCAAGAGCAGGGTTTTGTGTTTTCATTTTGGGAGGTGTCATCTTCGCACTCCCCTTCCTTCTCTTATGTTGATTTGACTTCAAGGGAGAGGAAGAGAGGACTTCCACTTACTCATCCCCATCTTCTCCATCATCAGTATTCGAATTCAAAGAGGAATAGTCCACCACTTTAGGTTTTTTCTTATTAGTAGAGTCTTTTCCTTTGAGAGACTTAGCCAAAGAATTTTCCTTGACATGTTTCATGATAAGTAAGATAAGGCCCTCATGTAAGATAGGAGCGCTAGGGTTTTTCAAATGAGATTTCATGGAGGATTCCAAAGAGGCTAACTATAGAAGGGGAAAGAAACCAGGAGCTTATGCCTAAAGTGATTGAGAAAATTAAAATGCACACCTAGAATAGCAATGAAATGACCATCCAGGGTAATATATCACATTATCACTTCAAAAACTTCGACCCATATGGGTTTGATAGATAATATATCATAACACCACAACAATAGCTTAAATATTTTATCTTTTTCACCACCTTTAAAAAATTGATTTGGGGTGTCCTCATTCCCTTTCCTGTCCTTGATTTTTTTTCCCATGTGGTTGCAACCCAAAAATTTGGGCAATAAACTCCTCTATAATTGAAAATTCCACACCATTCATCGTGAGAGTTATGTTTTTCCAACCTTTCACAAAGAGGTTCAAGGCTTCATGGTCAAAACCATGAAGCCACTCCGTAAAGGGGGTGAGGCCCCCTTCTTCCAAAATTCTCCACACCTTGCTCTTGTTTCTCTAGCCATCACAAGAGAGCAACTCTACTCTACTGTGATCACCTCCCATTTTTGCATTGTGTTTTCTCCATTGTGAATTCCAAAGACTTGTCTTAGTCAATAGAGAAATGGAAATGGGCTAAAAAATTCTCACAAAATGTGCAATACAATAGGTACTCATTAAACATTCATCCCATTGCTCCTCATAATCTATGCTAGATATCATTGCTTAATAAGGCCAAGGCTTCTGCGGGTATTGAGTCGTACCCATCCCAAATCTTAGTATTCATTAATTTGACACCCTCATTGGAAATAATTTTCCAACAAGTTCCCTTCCCTAAATATATGAGAAATTATGACATCTTCAAATGTGTGGATTATCACAATAGCTTCATCAATGAGTGCTTCAATGGTCCAACTAGGTTTTCTCTTATTTTGGCATCTAATGATGTTAAGTGTTCCCCTTGACCCATAATTTTCTATAGCCTTTGTCAAAAGCCATTTTATTCACATTAAATGTTTCTTTGGCCTCAATTCAGTGACTGGTTTGGGTTCCTAGTGGGAGTGCCATTGTTGATAAAATCATGTACCCTCCTTCATCCCTCAACACCCCCAACATCTAGTATGCCTAGGATTCCCCTTAGCCACCTTGTCAAAATTATTTTTAATCCACCCTTGAGGTGGTCTCTTCCACTCAACATTTTCTCTAGGCCTCTTCTTTAGGGACTTCAAATGAATGAAAATTTTAGAAACCGTGTTCCAATTGACCACCACCATTGAATCATAACCTTGCAAGATAGACTTTTGGCCATTCAAAAAAGTATCCATAAACCTTACTTTAAAATTTCCTTAATAGCCCTTCGAATTTTGTAGAAAATAACCTCTTCCTTAAGCTTCACATTTCTGAAAATCCTATCATTTCTCTTTCTAGAGAACCTAGGATATATGCAGAGCCAACAAATACCAAAGATAACGAAGGGACGGATTGGACAATGGACAAATCCACTGATAAAAAATATTCTAAAAAATAATTTGGAAAAATCCAATCAAGATTTCAGAGGGAGAGAAACCTTCCCCAAATATAACCTAAAAAATTGCAATTAAGGAAGATGTGAAAGGCATTATCTGTTAAATAGGTGCAAGACAAATGAGAGGGGGGATGAATCAGTTGTCACAAAATTCAAACTTAAAACTTCAACACTTATGAATTCCACAACCACACTATTCTATTATTAAGTAAAAGCATGAAACACAAATAACATAAAGTAAATGAACACAATGAACACTAGATTTTTTACGTGGAAGACCCAATGAGGGAAAAACCACGATGAGGGTTAACTCACAATATAAAGATTATAAAACTGAATACAGAGGCTCATTGCCAAGGGATCACTACCCAGAAGAGGACTCACTGTCCAAATACAAAGGATCATTGCGTACAAAAATGAATCATTGTCCAAGAAGGAGACTCACTTCCTATAGATACAAAAGAGAAAAAAAAATCCACCACAACAATTAACACACATAAAATCCACCACAACAATTAACACACATTCACAACCTTGATCAAAAGATTGCAGAAACCTTTAGCTCATTGCCTTCAAGAATCTAGCACAATAAAGAAATACTGCCTCAACACACTTTCACACACTTCTACTCTTATGAGTTGATGCCCACTTTGTCACTTTGCATCACACTGTCATGCAACTCCTCACAATTTGACTTGCATTTATACCATCTTTAACCTTAGAAACTTTCTCCAAGGTCATCCATAAACTTTATTTCATAGATTCAAATTAGGTTGGAAACTCAACATTCCCACAATGGAAAGGAATGAGAGTGGACCAAAGAAAAAAAATTAACCAAGAACCAAAAAGAAAATGTCTTGGATCAACCACATGCTTCCTTAATTAAATTTTATTCTTCGAATGAAGTGTAAACACTAGGTCGACCAAACCTAATGAAAACACAAATGAACATTGATGTACACACTTCCCAACAAGAAGATGACATGTGGACTCCACAACATGCTTCATTATGCATGAAAACACATCTTAGATTACTTCAGATACATCTGTAGCAAGTGAAACAATCTTTGAATATTGAACACCTTTCACCAGTCCATCTAGACTATGCAAACACACACAACAACATTGAAATATGACTTCTAGAATTAACTTCAAAATTCTTTTCCAAAACCCAAAAAAACCTTTAGAAGACATATCCCAGATCCGCAAGATCTAAGACAAAACAACAGAGGACTGTGAAGCAAAAACATTTCTCCCAGTCCACAGAAGACCAACTCTGCCAGAACAATTTCCATCCTGGTGAATGTAACTTTCACATACCATCACACTAGAAGCTAGAAGTAAGGATATATCACCATAAGGTCATGATTAGTGAACCTTCAAATCCACAAAAGCATAGGATCAACATAGGAGAAATGCAGAGCACATACTAGAGCACATTTTGAACACATTCATCACTGTAAGTTCTCTTCTTTATTAATTTTCTCAAAAGCACTTGGAAACTCATCAAACCAACACATTTGCAACATCATAAAGATAGCTCCTTGTACTCACAACATCTCAAAAGCATCTCAACTATACATGTGCAATCTGCAACATATTGAAATGTGTTGACATCAACAACAACATTAATGACAACACCACCAAACTTGCTCATACTTGCAACATTCTCAACGTCACATTCACATAAGGTACATCTATTAGGGAGGGTTAAGCCTCTTTTGTACAAATTTTTCAAAGTTAAAACCTTATTTTGCATGAGAAGCCAAAAAAAATGTTGACCTTGGGGTAAGAAACTTTTTCCACAATCCATACCAGAACAAAATAGGGTTAGTTTTGTCCAACATTTTACCAAAAGCAAAAGCCACAAAGAATCAACCAATAGAAGACAAAAACCAAATAATTTTTTCAACCTTTGGATATGAAGGAATGCAGATACAAGAGAGGAACACGTAAAGATTAGCAAGGGAAGAGTCCATAATTTGAAGATCTTTCCACTTACAATCTTCAATATAATCAACCACCCAACAACCAAAGATTCTTAAGCATGTCTCTAAAAGGGAGGGCCCACTGTTGATCTGAAAGAGGCCCACTGCCACACCATGAATCTTCTCAGAAAAGAATTTGACTGCCATCACCAAGAAGCCATCTTGAGCCACCCTTAATAACTTTTCTAATAGGAAAAATATTCTTCCAAAAACAAGATCCCTTAGGTAAAGAATCATCCTTTAGAAAATCCCAAGCCTTTCTGAATCTTGAAAAATATTTATTTTTTAAGATAGAGGTCTAGCCCGAATCCTCACAAAGGAGGAATCAAATTTTTTTGGATAAGAGAGCTAGGTTAAGAGTCCTATTTTTTCTTATACCCAAACCTCCCTAAATATTTGACTTGCAAACTTGATCCCAAGCTAAAAGAGAGATTCTAGTTTTATCTTCAGTACCAAACCAAAGAAAATGTCTCATGATCTGCTCAAAATTTTCCTCATACTTCACAGGGATCTTGAATAAGCTCAAAGCATATATAGGTAGACTCTACAAAGTGGAGAGAATAAGTTGGAATTTATTGGTCTCATTAAGAAGGGCCCATTTCCACCTTGCTAATTTTCTATTAAATCTGTCCAACAACCCAAGCTAGAAGGACTCAAGAATCTTCAAAATAGAAAGTGAAATCCTAAATAAGACGTAGAGAGATTTCCCGAGTTATAATTTTAAAATCACAACCAACTTAGTTTGAAGATAAGCAGGGGTATTGAGAAAATACATCACACTCTTTAGAAGACTGATCCATTGCCCTGGAGCTTTTTTAAACCTTCACTAATTGATTTAATCAACTTGAATTCCTTAACAAAGGCTTCCCCCATAAAAATCATGTCATCAACAAGTTTTTGATGCATGAGAGAAGGGTAAAGAGAAGAGGGTTTGAGGCCTCTCAAAGAACCCATCGCTACTGCTTTTTGAATGCTTCTTCCTAGAGCTTCCAACATCAAAATGAAAAGGAGAAGAGAAATTGGATCCCCTTGATGAATCCCGAGTTATAACATGTCTTACCATTAATGTAGTTGGTTGATTTTAATTGCAAGAGATTGTTAGGAATAAGGCATCTCAACCTTTGATAATTCCTAAAATTGATTATTTATTTAATGTTTATTATTTTCCTATATTTGTAATTGTATGTTCATCATATGATGTTACTTTGTGGGACCTACCTCGATGAGTTGGAATCCTACATGGAAGGTGACTAGGATGACATGCATCCTAATTTGATGAAGTAGGAATCCCACTTTGTGGGCTCCATTAATGGAGGCTAATTTTATGGCATGTGTGAAAGAGTAAGTCCTTATGACAAATTATGATAGATTATACCATATGACAGACTATGACAGATTGCATGACATTGTAAGAGTTGGAAATAGAAAAATAAAGATATGTGGGACCCAGTTATGTAGGTTCCTATGCATGCAAGGGTGTTTCATGCATGCAAGCACCTTACATGTCAAGTGGGCCCTTTGCATGCCAAGCGGGTAAATGCATGTCAAAGGCCATGTTTTGCATGCACCCAATGTTGGAGATGATCATGTGGAAATCCTAGGTGTCTACTTTGGAGCTCTATAAAAATGGGTGCTTAATTTTGTTATTATATGGTGACTCATTTATAAGCATTATTATTCAACATCATTGTACTCCTGAAAGAAAATTTATCTACAAGTGTTTGCAATCAACTATTAGCTATAATACATTGAGTAGGATTTTGGGGTGGGGTTTTTCTCCTGAAAATGGTTCTCCCTAGGTATACCTTGTGTTATGTGTATTTGTATATGTGGTGACATTTTTTTTCTATTTCTTGAAATGTGCATCATTTGTAGTATAATTGTTTAAGGTTTTAAAAATTTGCACTCTCTCCTTATTAGATAGGTGTAGGAACTGTTTCCATGTACCTTGCTACATTTTAGTTGGTATCAGTGCTAGGCCATTTTTGGTCCCATTTTTGGGTAGAGGGTTTTTTACTATTCTTCTTTGAGTGGGAGTTTGTTGCAAAGTATTTTTAATGATTTTTTTTGTAGAAAGGAGATGGATAACACATCTAGAATAAGAGAGTGAAAAATTTAATGGAGGCAATTTTGAATTGTGAAAGCCCAAGATAGAAGACATGCTTGCAAAATGAGATCTATGGAGTGTTGTATTTAGAAAGATTCCATCACACATGAAACAAGAAGATTGGGAATTGATGGATCAAAAGGCTAAGGTTATGATAAGAATCTATTTAGTTGAATCCATTGTTTTGAATATCCATGAAGAGAAGGTTGTTGAAATATTTGGATTAAACTTGCTCAAATTTATCAAGATAAATCCTTGGTAAATAAGTTGTTCATGTGAAATTAAGTGTATTCTCTAAAGATGGAAGAAGGAGAATCTGCTATAGATCATCTTAATGCATTCAACATACTTTTTGCCTAGATGAACTCCATTGGTGTAAAGATGGAGGAGGATGATCTAATAGAGGAAACTTTGAGTTGTGAAAGCCCAAGATGGAAGACATTCTTGCAGAATGAGATCTATGGAGTATTTTATTTAGAAATATTCTATCACACATGAAACAAGAAGATTGGGTTTTGATGGATCAAAAGGCTAAGGTTCTAATAAGAATCTATTTAGTTGAATCCATTATTTTGAATGTCCATGAAGAGAATATTGTTGAAATATTTGGATTAAACTTGCTCAAATTTATGAAGACAAATCTTTGGTAAATAAGTTGTCCCTGTGAAATAAAGTGTATTCTCTAAAGATGGAAGAAGGATAATTTTTTATAGATCATCTTAATGCATTCAACACACTTGTTGCCTAGATGAACTCCATTTGTGTAAAGATGGAGGAGGATGATCATTGAATGAATTTATTGTGTTCATTGTTGGACTTGCGACACCACCTTGTCATGGCCATTGGGAGTACCACTACCAAATTCAAGATTGATGAAGTGGTTGTATCCTTATTTTATGAAGAGAAGTAGAGAAAATATTTCAAAATGACTAAGGAGGATCTTGAAATTTGTGGTAGATCAAAGTAGAAAGGCAAGAAGAAGGAACAAAAGAATGAAAAGTTTGGATTTGAATCCTATACGATATCTTAAGTATTTTGGAAAATGCAAGGGAAAGTGTTGGAATTGCAAAAAATGTAGTTATTTCCACAAAGAGTGCAAGGAAGAGAAGAAGAAGAAAAATAAAAACTTCTCTAATTCTAATTCCAATGAATCCTCTTAGGATGATGCAAATTATTTTTTTCGCTACCTTGCAACATACATGCATCACATGATGTGTGGTTGATTGAATTTGGAGCATCCTTCCACATGAATTCACATTGAGGTTGTTCTCAAAATATGAAGAATATGATGATGGGAAGGTGTATCTAGGTGATGAATCTCACCTAAATATTATTGGTCATGAAAGAGTCAAGATCCGATTCCCAGATGGTAGAGTGAATGAGATCAATGTTGTGATGCAAATCCTTGGTTTGGAACGGATTCTACTTTTTGTAAAAAATGGAATGATGTGGGTGTGTATTTTTCCTTCTTGAATGGAGGATGCAAGATGATGTGAGGATCTATGGTGCTTGCTAAGGGTGTCAAGAAAGGAACTCTATTTGAATTAGATGCATGTATAGTTCCATGGGATAGTTATTTTGTTGATATAAATAAAATAGATTTAGAGTCTTCATACTCAACAATGGAACCAACGACGAAGAGGAGTGTTGCATCTACTTCTAATGCTTTTTTTTTTTGGGTACCTAAGGGTGCTCATGCTTTAGAGATGAAACTTCCACTTGAGAAGACAAAATTATGGAATTAAAGACTTGGTCATATTAGTGAGAAGGGTCTTAGAGCCTTGAAAAAATAAAATCCTTGTTGAGGGGTTAGATAATTGTAACCTCGAGTTTTATTTTTGCAAACATTATACATATGGAAAGAAAAAACATGTTTAGTTTTATTCCAATTCTCATATATCTTTTGGGGTGTTGGAATTAATTCAATCTAATGTGTTTGGTCCTATTAAAGTTCCATCGTTATCTAGATAAAATTATTTTGAATTATTCATTGATGATTTCTATAGAAGGACATGGGTGTATTTCCTCAAAAATAAATGTGAAGTATTTAGTTATTTCAAAGAGTAAGTATTTTGTGGAGAATCATATTGGTAAAAAGAATAAGAGTTTGAGGATTGATAATGGCAAAAAATTCTACTTTGCATATTTTAACAAGTTGTATAAAGGACATGGGATTTGGAGGCTTAAGACAACTCCATATACCCCTAATAATTAATGTAGTTGTAGAGAGGATGAATAGGAAATTGATAGAGAAGGTTAGGAGTATGTTGAGTGGCATTAGCCTTGAAAAGAAGTTTTGGGCTAAAGTTTTTCCACTACTTGTTATCTAGTTAACATATCTTCTACATCAATACTTGTTGAAAAGAAACTTATGGAGGCATGTTCATGAAAGAAGCCCTAATTGAGACATATTTTTGTGTTTGGTTGTGAGGCATATGCTCATATGTTGAGGGAGAAGAGGTCCAAGTTGGAGAACAAGGTAGTTAAGTGTATCTTCATTGGCTATGAATTTGGTGTGAAAGGGTACAAGGTTTGGGATTCAATGGCCAATAAATTTCTCTATTGTAGGAGTTTTGTATTTAGAGAGATGAAACCCCATTCTGTTGTTTTGTAGTTAGAGAAAGAAGAGAAGAAAGATGAAGTGGTTCTTTATTTTAACTCTAAGAAAGTTGAACTAGAAACTCATGATGGACTTGATAATGAGGTGATTTCTAGCATATCTAAAAGTACAAAAGAAGAACCTCAACCTTAGCTTTTGAGGAGGTCCACTCAAATTAGGTGACAACCTGAAAGGTTAGGTTATTCATTGTTGGATTTCAATTGTATTTTTTCTTTGAATGTTTAACATTGATGGGCCAAGGATTGTAAAGGAGACTATGGGTATAAGTGATACAAATTTCTAGATAAAATCCATGGAAGAAGAGATGCTTTCATTAAAGAAGAATGACAAATGGGATATGGTAATTTTTCTTGATAGACGTAACTTGTTAGTTGCAAATGGGTGTTCAAGAAGAAGTTTGGTTTTCATGGAAAAGTTGAGAAGCATAAAACAAGGTTGGTCGTGAAGGATTATAGTGTGATATTCTCTATTGTTGCAAAACTAATGTCCATAATTTTTTGTTATCACTTGCCACAACTTATGATTTAGAACTTTAGTAGATGGATGTAAGAAAAATTTCCTTCATGGTGACTTGAAGGATGAAATATATATGTTATACCCTAAGCATTATATTGTAAAAGGTAAAGAACATCTAGTTTGTTGTCGAATAAGTCTTTTTTTTTAGTTTGAAATAGTCTCGTAGGATGTAATACCAAAAGTTTCATATCTTCGTGTTGAGTTTTGGATTTTTGAGATTGAAATCAAATCATTGTGTATTTCAATATTGATAATGATCACATTTTTATTATTTATTTACATGTTGATGTTATGTTATTTTTTTGATAATGGTAAGAGTTTGGTTTATGACTTGAAGTCTTAGCTTTCAACATAGTTTGAGATGAAAAATCTAGGGGTATCTAGGCACATCTTGGGAATGGATATTAGAAGAGGAAAATTTAGCATAAAGATTTTGTTGAGCCAAAGTAAGTATACAAACTTGGTGTTAGAGAGATTCAACATGGTAGCTTGTGGATCCTTGGTTTCTCTTATTTTGTAGGGGACAAAGTTATTTATAGAGGATTATCCAAAATATCCTATTGAGATGGAGGAAATGACTACAATACCTTATATGATTCTTTTTGACAATTTGATGTATGCCATGGTTTGTACAAGACCAGACATTTCCCAAGCATTGGAAGTCCAGATTTGATTTATGGTTAATCTTGGACAAGCACATTGGGATGTAGTGAAGAGGGAGTTCAAATATTTGTAGGGTACTTCTAAGTATTCCCTTTTTTTTATGGCTATCCTATAATACCTCAACATTCAGTCAATATTCATGGATATGTGGAATCAAGTCGGGTAGGTGACATTGACAACAAAAAGATCCACCGGTGGATATGTGTTCATGATGTTTGGTGGTGCTATTAGTTGGATGAGTAAGCATAAAGTTTTAGTCACTTTGTCTATGATAGAAGTAGAGTATATGGGTAGATATTCATGATTGTTAGAAAGTCATTTGGTTTAGGGGATGTTGTTCAAATGTCGAGCTTGATGCAGGGATGATTACCATTTGTTGTGATAGTTATAGTGCCATATATTTTAAAAGGAATCCAACCTTCCATGCAATGAAAAAACACATTGATGTCTAGTACCACTTTATTTGTGACATAGTAGAGGATGGGAAAGTGAAATTGGAGAAAGTAGACACTTTGGTGAATGCTGTAGATTCCATAAAAAAACCTATGAGCACAAAGAAGTTTAGATTGTGTTCAGATTCTATGGGACTCACAACCCCAGCAGCTCAAATATTATCTTATTTTCAACTCTTCAAAGGTGTTTGACTATCATAAGAATGTTAGGAATAAGATGTCTTGAAATAATTGGTAATTCGTACCATTGATTATTTATTTAATGCTTATTATTTGCCTATATATTTTTATGTTCATCTTATGATGTCACTTTTTGGGACCTACCTCGATAAGTTGGCATCCTACATAGAAGGTGACTAGGATGTCATGCATCCTAAATTGATGAAGTAGGCATCTTACTATTGGAAATAAGATGCCATTTAATTGCAAATCCTAAACATTAATTATTTCATGTCCCTCCTAGATTCCTGGAATGTGTTCAACAACACTACGATTAGGATGAGATTAATATTTGATGAAATAATCATGATTATTGAAATTTGTAATTAATTCTAAATGTTAGGAGCATGTGAGGGCGTCCATTGTGAGTTCCTAAATAATAGGGGCACATGGGGCACCCACATGGTAAGGTGACTCACCTTAAGTTTAGTTAACTATTCAAAGTAACAAATAACACTTTTGAATGCATGTAAAGATCCTAGGAGTTAGGGTTTGATGTTTGCATGCATGAAGTTCAATTCAGTTTAGTTTAGATCAGTTCAGTTCAGTCTAGTTCAGAATTAGTTTAGTCTAGTTTAGTTTAGTTTAGTTATGGTTTAGTTGTCTTTAGTTAGTTTTAGTTGTATGCTAGTTAACTTCAATTAACTTGTAATGCATGGCTAATAACTTGAGTTGTATGATAGATAATAGGGACTATCTCCAGTTAGCAGGGGATGACCATTCTTGCATGAATGGTGTTGAGTAAATGTTTCAGTTAACAAGAAATCACTTGGAGCCAACTTGGGAACCCAAGATGCTTTATTGGATTTACCTATCTTGCATGATAAGATATTTTAGAAGGCTCAGTTAAGTAGAATTACTTTTGGGCACCATCTTTGAGGAGGAGCTTTGGAATTATCACCGAAGTGAAGGATGAGTTGTAGCTTTAGTTTGGGACACCCAAATGGATGAAGCACATGTTCTAAGCTTTATTTTTCATAGAATAACTCAACTTGAAGCAATATGGCATACCTATTCTAGGGCTTGGGCTTGGGCATTGTGATTGTCATCTTTTGAAGATTACAAGATTGCTTATTGCCTCTATATCTCATTCAAGTTGAAGAGAGTTTTCATAATTGTTATTGTACGTGTGAAGAAGATTGGTAAAGATAGAAGAAGAATTCTCAAGCAAGAATTGGAGCTATTGTATTTCAAAGATTGAATAATAGAATAATTCTCGTAGTTTTTTCCCAAAAGGGTTTCTCCACGTTACATCTTGTGTAATCTTTCTAATATCCTGTCTAGTTCTTCTATCAACTTTTGTCTACATTCTACAATAGTAAAATGGATTAATCAAGATAATCACCCACAAAGAATATATGTAACAAAGAAAAATCTTACTTAGATCAGCAGTATTAAAGTTTTACAGAGTATTAAGCTAAGAAAACACCTCATTTTTCAACATTTGGTATCAAAGCTGAGGTTGGGTAGAGTATTGGGATGCCTTTCTCTTAAAGTTTGAAGGATTTATTGGCTTAGGCTGATTTTGCTTTTATTAATTTTAGTAAATTTTCTGATTTTAGGAATTAAGTTTTTTAGATTACAATGAATTCAAGGTTAGATATTGAAAGGTTCAATGGTTCTAACTATGAAATGTGGAAATTAAAAATGGAAGATCTTCTTGAAGAAAGAGATTAGTGGTTAGTGATTAATAATGAGACAAAGACACCTACAACTATTTCAAATGAAGATTGGGCTAAGTTAGATAAAAAGGAAAGAGGAAAAATTAGATTATGTTTTACTGATGTTGTTCTTTTAAATGTTTCAGTGGAAACCAATGCATATAAATTGTGGAAAAGAATAGGAGATATTTATCAAACACAGAGTCTAACAAATGAGTTGTATTTGAAAAGGAAGTTATAATATTCATTAAAAATGAAAGATGGTGATTCAATAGCACAACATTTAAATGCTTTCAATTTAATTCTCAGTTAATTAGCATCTGTAGATGTAAAGCTTGAGGATGAGGATAAATGCATTTTATTGCTTTGCTCTTTACCATATTCTTGGGAAAATCTAATAGTTGCAATTAGTGGTAATGGTGCAGATCCAAAGATGGACATCATTCCTACTTTCCTATCAGAGGAGATGAGGAGGAAGTCTAAAAATAGCTCCCAAGATGCCTTGTTTGTAAGAGGTAGGCCTAAAGAGAAGGAATCTAAGGCAGACAAGAAAGGAAAGGGTAAGTCTAAAGGACAGTCAAAAACCCCTGGTAAGAGTAAGGTAAAATGCTGGAATTGTGGAAAACCTAGACATATTAAAAAGGATTGTCAGAGCAAGAAGAAGAGTACTAATGCTTCTACAGAAAAATTCGATAACAATAATGATGCATTAGTCATTTCTTCTAATACTGTTGTTGATAACTCTTGGCTTATTGAGTCAGGTTGCTCCTATCATATGACTCTTAGAAAGGAGTGGTTCTCTAAGTATACTGCATATGATGGAGGATATGTCTTCTTTGGAGACAACACAACAAAGGTTGTTGGAAAAGGAGAGGTAAAATTATGTTTCAGTGATGGTAGTGTTAAAACCCTTAATGATGTTTTACATATTCCAGAACTTGCAAGAAATCTATTTTCTGTCTCTAAGTTCAATGATTCTGGAATGCATGTGACATTTGACAAAGGTGGTTGCAAATTGGTGAAAGGGAATATGGTGGTTGCTAAAGGATCTCAGATTGGGACTTTGTTTAAGCTGAATACCTCAAATGTAAATATTTTATCAAATGTAGTTGAAGTTGAAAATACATGTATGCTATGGCACCATAGATTGGGCCATATAGGTGAAAAAGGTCTTAGGACCATTCTTAATAAAAATTTGGTTGATGGTATTCCTAATTATAATATTGGAAAAAATGAATTTTGTGAGCACTGTGTGTTTGGAAAGCAATCTAGATCTAAATTTCCTAGTGGTACAAATAGAGCTAAAAGATTATTAGAGATTATTCACTCAGATGTAATGGGTCATATGGATATTTACTCCATTGGAAAATATAGATACTATGTCACATTTATTGATGTCTCAAGATACACTTGGATATATTTTATGCATAACAAATCTGACATGTTTAATAAGTTTAAGGAATTTAAGGCTTTGGTTGAGAAACAATTAGAGCATAAGATAAAAGTGTTGAGATCAGATAATGATGGTGAGTATTGTTCTAAGGAATTTGATGATTATTGTAAGCATGCAGGAATAGTGAAACAAAAAACTACTCCATATACACCTCAACAAAATGGAGTAGTAGAAAGGATGAACCGAACCTTAATGGAAAGAGCTAGAAGTATGTTAAGTAGTGCTAAGGTTGAATGGTCCCTATGGGCTGAAGCAGTATGTACTTGTTATTTAATCAATAGATCCCCTAGTTCATCTATTGAAGATAAAATTCCTTATGAGATGTGGTTAGGTAAGAAACCTAGTGTTGCACATTTAAGGATCTTTGTTTGTGAGGATTTTGTTCATGTGCCTCAAGAAAAGTGATCTAAATTGGATCCTAAAGCACATAAATGCATATTCATAGGTTATGGTGAAAATGTAAAAGGATACAAGCTTTGGAATCCACTAACAAGAAAAATTTCTTTATCTAGAGATGTTATTTTTAGGGAATTTAGAGCTTATTCAGGAGAACAACCAAAGGAGAAGGATACTTCTCGAACAGTGCATTTTGACACAAATATTGAGAAGCAACAATATGCACATGTTGAAGAAAAATTGGATGGATTAGAAGAGGAGAGTTCAAAGAGTTCTTCTGAAATAGATGCTCAAGATGATCATATTGAGGAACAAGTAGAAACCCCTTTGAGGAGATCCACAAGACAACAAAATCCCATTGATAGGTATAGCCCACCTAATTTCTGTTATATTTTTGCTTTAATGAGTACTAATGATGAACCCAGTTCTTACAAGGAAGCTTTGTCTTCAAATGAGAACAAGCTTTGGTCACAAGCTATGCATGGTGAAATGGAATCCTTGGATACTTGTGACACATGGGATCTAGAGAGTTTTCCCAAAGATAGAAAGGCCATTGGTTGTAAATGAATATTTAAAAAGAAGATTGGTGCAGATGGTAATCTAGAAAGGTACAAGGCTAGATTAGTAGCCAAGGGCTACTCCTAGAGAGAGGGAGTTGACTTTAATGAAATATTCTCTCCTGTTGCTAAATTAACTTCTATTAGATTCTTTTTATCTATTGTTGTTGCTTATAATTTTGAAATTGAGCAAATGGATGTGAAAACTACTTTTTTGCATGGGAATCTTGATGAGGAGATTTATATGAAGAAACCTGAAGGTTTTGTTGTAAAAGGAAAATAATAATTGGTTTGCAGGTTAAAGAGATCTTTATATGGATTGAAACAGTCACCCAAAATGTGGTACCGGAAGTTTAATGCTTTAACATTAAAAATTGGTTATGTTAGGAGTGAGGAAGATCATTGTGTTTATATAAAAGTTATTGATGATCAACTTTTAATTATTATCTTGTATGTTGATGACATGTTGTTTATTGGTAACAACAAGGCAATGATCAGAGAATTGAAAGCACAACTCTTGAGCACATTTGAGATGAAAGATCTAGGGGCTACAAAATATATCCTCGGTATGGAGATTAGTAGAGATAGGGGTAACATAAAGCTTTTCTTAAGTCAAAGCAATTATGTTGATACTATTTTGAAAAGGTTTAACATGCAAGACAATAAACTAGTTAATATTCCTTTACCAGTTGGCACAAAGTTAAGTTTAGATATGTGTCCTAAATCTGATTTTGATTTTGAGTAAATGTCTGAAATTTCGTATGCTAGTGCAATTGGTAGTTTAATGTATGCAATGGTCAGTACAAGACTAGATATAGCACAAGCAGTGGGAGTTCTTAGTAGGTTTATGTCTAACCCTGGTAAAGAACATTGGACTTATGTTAAAAGGGTGTTTAGATATTTACGAGGTACTTCAGATTACTGTTTAGTTTATCATGGTTCTTATAATATTGATATTATGAATAGATCATTAGACATATAGGATTTTGTTGATTCAGATTGGGCAAGAGATCTGGACAGACAAAGGTCGAAAAGTGGCTATGTGTGCACTTTGTTTGGAGTTGCGGTTAGTTGGATGAGTAAGAGATAGCCCATGGTTGCTTTGTCCACCATAGAAGCAGAGTACATGGCTGCCACACATGCCTCTAAAGAGGTAGTTTGGTTATAGAGACTTGGGTCAGGTATTGGTTTTAATTGCAAACAAGTTAGGCTTGAATGTGATAGTTAGAGTGCTATTTGTTTAGCCAAAAATCCTATGTATCATGCTCGTACTAAACATGTAGATGTTTAGTATCACTTTGTGCAAGAAATGGTTGAGAGTGGGAAAGTATTAATTGAAAAAGTTGACATTTTGATTAATGCTACAGATCATCTTACGAAGCCAGTTCCTATAGATAAGTTTTCATGGTGCAAGAAGGCCATTGGCCTTGAGTCTTGCACTTGATGTAAATTTATTATTCCTTGTTTAGAATAATTGCAATGTATAATGTCAAGTGGGAGAATGTTGGAAATATGATGCCATTTAATTGTAAATCCTAAACATTAATTATTTCATGTTTCTCCTAGATTCTTGGAATGTGTTCAACAACACTAAGATTAGGATGAGATTAATATTTGATGAAATAATCATGATTATTGACATTTGTAATTAATTCTAAATGTTAGGAGCATGTGAAGGCGTCCATTGTGAGTTCCTAAATAATAGGGGCACATGGGGCACCCACATGGTAAGGTGACACTCACCTTGAATTCAATTAACTATTCAAAGTAATGGATAACACTTCTAAATGCATGTAAAGATCCTAGGAGTTAGGGTTTGATGTTTGCATGCATGAAGATCAATTCAGTATAGTTCAAATTAGTTCAATTCAGTTAAGTTCAAAATTAGTTTAGTTTAGTTTAGTTCAATTCAGTTACTTTCAGTTTAGTTCAATTCAGTTCAGTTATGGTTCAATTGTCTTTAGTTAGTTTTAGTTGTATGCTAGTTAACTTCGCTTAACTTGTAATGCATAGCTAATAACTTGAGTTGTATGACAGATAATAGGGACTACCTCCAGTTAACAGGGGATGACCATTCTTGCATGAATGGTGTCGAGTAAATGTTTCAGTTAACAAGAAATAACTCTGAGCCAACTTGGGCACCCAAGATGCTTTCTTGGATTTACCTATCTTGCATGATAAGATATTTTTGAAGGCTCAGTTAAGTAGAATTAGTTTTGGGTTCCATCTTTGAGGAGGAGCTTTGGAATTATCACCAAAGTGAAGGATGAGTTGTAACTTCAGTTTGGGATGCCCAAATGGATGAAGCACATGTCCTAAGCTTTAATTTTCACATAATAAATCAACTTGAAGCAATATGGCATACCTTTTCTAGGGCTTGAGCTTGGGCATTGCAATTGTCATCTTTTGGAGATTACAAGATTGCTTATTGCCTCTATATCTCATTCAAGTTGAAGAGATTTTTCATAATTGTTATTGCAGGTGTGACGAAGATTGTTAAAGACAAAAGAAGCATTCTCAAGCAAGAATTGGAGCTATTGTATTTCAGAGATTGAATAATAGAATAATTCTTGGTGGAGTTTTTTCCCGAAAAGGTTTCTCCATGTTACATCTTGTGTAATCTTTCTAATATCCCTTCTAGTTCTTCTATCAACTTTTGTCTACATTCTACAACAGTAAAATGGATTAATCAAGACAATCACCCACAAAGAATATATGAAACAAAGAAAAAGCTTACTTAGATCAGCAATATTAAAGTTTTACAAAGTATTAAGCTAAGAAAACACCCCATTTTTCAACACCTACATTATGGGCCCCATTAGTGGAGGCTAATTTCATGGCATGAGTGAAGTGTAAGTCCTTATGATAGATTATGAAAAATTATGATAGATTATGCCATATGACAGACTATGACATATTGTATGATGTTGTTGGAAATATAATATGCAAGACATGGGGGACCCAATTATGTAGGCGCCTATGCATGCAAGGGTATTACTTGCATTTGGACCCTTTGCTTGTCAAGAGGGAAAATGCATGTCAAAGGTTATGTTTTGCATGCATGTAGTGTGAGAGATAGGCATCCACTTTGGAGCTCTACAAATATGGGTGCTTAGTTTTGGAATTGCATGGTGACTCATTTACATGTACTATTATGTTGTTGAATTTATTCCAAAATTCAATACTACTGTACTTTTGAAAGAAACTTGTTTTACAAGTGCTTGTAATAATATTTATTTATTGTATATATTGAGTAGACTTTTGGAGTGTGGGGTTTTTCTCCCAAAAGGGTTTTCCCCACATATATCTTGTGTTATGTGCATTTGTATATGTGGCGACTCATTGTTTTTATATTTCTTGATATGTGCATTTTTTGTAGTGTAACTATTTAAGGTTTTAAATTTTTTATATTTAAATATCACCTCTAGGAATACCCTTCTATGTTCAAGACGAGCCCAAAGTGCATGATAGATTATCCACTCTCATTTATTAGCCTTTAACCCTCCCTAATCTATGGATGAATCTTGGTTTTACTTACATGATGATAACCCTAGCTTTGAAAGTTATATCATGTTTAAGATTTTGGAGTAGTGATTTTCGGACTCAACAAAATAATGTCATTGTTGAAGATAATTTAATTTAGTTTATATGAAAAAGACTATTGATTTAAGAAACTTAAAACCATTAATAATTTATAAGAACATTCTAGTTACAAAACTCTTGATCATAAAAGTTAAAAACTTTATCCCTTCCTTTTGAAAAGTGACAACTCTATTAAATCAACCTAGAAAGTAAGTTATTCATAGAGTTTTGATCATAAAAGTTGAAAACTTATATCTTCCTTTTGAAGAGTGGCAACTCTATTAAATTTTCCTAGCTAAAGTAAGTTATTTGCAAATTTAAAGCATGAATATCAATATACTTATGATGATTTTGCTGTGTGAATGAATATGATGTGCATAGAAATAATAGAATGATTGGTAGAGTAGAGATAGTTCTGGATGCAAGTATGATAATTATTGGCATAGTTGAACAAAACAGAAGCACATGTTGCTACCCAACACCATGTTTCACCTGCTAGCTCATCTGAGCATATGCATGATACATGAATTGATGTAGATCTATCCCCACACACATTCTCAACATTCTCAACATAATAGAAACCAAAAGATGCAATATAAATTCAACACTACAGAAGTTCACCATAATCTTCAAATTTAATTCCAATACTACAAACTAATCTACAACAAAACATTACATACTTGACCTTCATGGCCTCTTACTATTCAGCTCATTCTCTCCATTTTCTTTTAAACACCACTGAACCCACTCTATCTTCACACAACATCATTTGCAAATCTTTGTTGCTGTCCCAAAATGAAATTTTATTGCTTTTTATGAACAGCTACTTCCCACTTCAGGCTGCTCCCTTTTTAACTTCTTTTTGCTGCTATTACATCTTTGAATTTTGCTGAGATGAGATAAGGCCCCAAAATGGTGATCCCTTTTTTTTTCCAGACAGCCTCTTTACTAACATCTCTTTGCTGTTATGAAAGATATCAGACAAACTCACCGTCAACAATTCACCAATTCACCGCGGAAAAATTCACCATAACAAATTCACCTCAAGAAAAATTCACCACAGCAATTCACCACCAGTAAATTTTCTTTGAGGTGAATTTGTCATGAAATTTTTTTGCTATAAATTGTTGACCTTGAATTTTCCTAAAACCATTATAAAAAATAGACGAATCCCATTTCTATGCCTTCTTCTCCCTCCACTAAACTGTAGTTTCTTCTATTTTTTGAAACCTCATATAATGGCGCCCTTCTTCACGTTCAACGCCTTCTTGAAATGGGTAGATGTTCAGAAATAATTAAAAAAAGTGGGAGGCGAAATACCCACGCCCTCCCTTCACTCTCTCTACTTTCTCATTTTTAAAGAAAATCAAATAAAAATTCCAAATCTGATTTTGGAGCCACTCTTAATTAAATATGAAGTTTTACCTTTGAGAGTTACAGCAGCTCCAATTTTAATTATATGATTTTTTTTTGTTAGTGAAAAAGAAAATTACTTTTTCATGTAGTTATGTAGGTGATCTGAAAAATGAAATTTTTGTAACTTTTTAGTGGAAGCTCAAATTCACCTGAAAATGGATCAAGATGTCTGGAAAGATGTTCCTAAAACCCCAGCAAAACCATTTCGTTCTAGCTCTAATAAAACTTCAAAATAAATTGTTTTTTTTAACTGAAAACAAAGAAAATTAATTTCTTTCAACTGGTAAAGAATGTGATCATGAAAACTTGTCATATTAGGAAAAATACATCCATGAATATCCATGTAAATTTGCACTAGATCTCATGTACTTATAAAACAATTGTTTCTAGAAAACAATCAGTAGGCTTTCAAATTGTGTTTTGACGAAATCTTCAATTTTGTAGTTTGGACTCAAAATGAAGTTTCTTGACGTAAAAAGATGCCAAGAAACCAAAACAAATCAAAATTGAAAGAAAATAAATCAACATTTTTTTGGGTGATGAGAGATTGCTTATGGACCCAGATGCTCTTGCATCATAAATTCTTGATGAAAAATATAACAAATGCATCCTAATGCTAAAGAGAGAAACAATATTCAATTAATTAGCTTTATTAGATCTTGTGAGGTAGAGAAATGAAGAACTTAGGGCTGAGAATGAAAGAATTGAGTAACACAACTAATAGGCTATGCTCTAGCTCAATCTAGAGCATCAAAGAGAAAGAAATCAATAGTGAGTACCACAACATCAGATTCATGCAACAGTGGACAACAGGCAAGCTAATTTTCAAGCCTCTCTGATCCAATTGATGGGTAAGGTCTTTGGTCAATTTGTTTATGTTTTAGTAGATATTAGAGCTATAAAGTGTTTTATAGATCCAAAGATAGTTTCAAAATTACCAGTTAAACCAAGGCATATGGTGAATTCTTGGATGGTCCACTATGGAAAATGAGTAGAAAAGAGGGTTAGACTCTTTGTCTCTTTTGCAACGAGTTAGAGCTTCTAAATTTTCAGACCCAAGTCAATCTCTTTGTGACACCTTTAAGATTGTATGATGTAATTTTGGGTATTAATTGGTTAAGTAAGCATAAGTCCATAGTCAATTGTGAGGATAAAACTATCAGTTGCTTAGATAACTTTGGGAATCTAGTTGTGATTCATGGGTTTCAAAGACCACCTGAACTGAGGAAAATCTCAGTCATACAACTTAAGAATGCCTAGAGAAAGAGATGCTCCGTCTATGTCATGCACATTAGTGACCTTGACAATATGAAGTTGTATCAAGATGATTATCCTATTATAAGGAAATTCCAAGATGTTTTTCCAAAAGAACTAATGGAATTACCACCAAAAAGAGAATTTGATTTCTCCATTGACCTTCTACCTAGAACTGAGCCACAATCCAAGGCTCCCTACAAAGTGACTACTACTAAATTGTATGAGTTGAAGGCTCAATTGTAATAAATGTTGAGCCAAGGGTTCGTTAGACCGAGTGTGTCTCCATGGGGTGCACCAGTTATTTTTGTGAAGGAGGATGGTACCTTGTGTTTATGCATTAACTACAAGATGTTAAACAAGGCCACCATCAAAAATAGGTTTCCTCTTCCAAGGATTGATGAGATTTTTGACCAAATGAAAGGGGATATAGTGTTCTCCAAGATAGAACTCGAGTCTGGTTACCACCAATTAAGGATCAAGGAAGATGACATTTCAAAGACAACCTTTAGAACTTGATATGGTCACTACGAGTTCACTGTGGTACCATTTGGGTTGACCAATGCTCCAACAAATTTTATGAACCTCATGAACAACATATTCAAAGATAGACTAGATGATTTTTTCATAATATTTATAGATGATATTCTGGTCTACTCTAAGTCTATCAAAGAGCATGATATGCATTTGAGGATAGTACTACATCGCTTCAGAGAGCACAAGATTTTTGGTAAGCTATCCAAGTGTACCTTTTATCAGGACAAGGTGCACTATTTAGGCCACACCATATCAATAGAGGGAATTTTTATAGATCTAGAAAATATCAAGGCAATTGTAGAATCATCGACACCTCAGAGTGTGACAAAAGTTTATAGCTTCATGGGTCTTGTGAGGTAGTACAAGAAGTATGTGGAAGGAATTTCAAGAATTGCAGTACCAATCATGTCACTGCAGAAGAAAGGAAAGAGATTTGAGTGGACCAAGAGGTGTGAACAAGCATTTCAAATTTTGAAGGAGAAGTTTACAACAACCCCAATTCTGACTATACCTGATCCAAATGGTCAATTCACGATAATCACAAATGCCTTAGGTGAGGGTGTAGGAGCAATATTTGATGTAGGATGGGCAAGTGGTGGCATATGAGTCGAGGAATTTGAAGAAATATGAGCTGAACTATACACCACATGAATTGGAGTTGGTTTCCATAATACTTGCTTTGCAAATGTGGAGGCACTATTGTTGTCACATGAAATTGGGTGGTCCCACAATAGTGGTTTACACTTTTTGGGACATCTTTATTTTTGTTGAAATCACATATTTTTAGAAAATATAATGATATAAGCCTTGAAAAATTTCATTTAAAGGATTCTAATTGAAGAGGGTCTGATCAAACCACCTTAGATCAAACCCCCTTGGATAGAACCTTGCTAGTTTTAAACCATACCTATAGTCTCTGGATCAAATATTAATCAGTGTCTCGATCTATATAAGCTTCCCAAAAATTATGATTTTAAATATTTTATTGATCGTATTTATTTTTTATTTTTGTGAATGTCGGTTTCGCTGAAAATCAAGCTCTCTAATGCATGGAAAAATAGTAGGTGTCAAAAAATTCTAAAAATATGTTTTAAGGCTGGAAATGATGATGTCATAATCCACATTAAAAATAAATAAATTGAATTCGATACACATACAAAAGCCATATTGTTTGTGGTGTCTATGTCTAAATTGTAATCAAGGTTTCACTTCAAAACTTAACTTTAAAAAAAAGATATTAAATAAAACACTATGAAACCAAATGAACATGCTAGATATCATGTTATAAATCCAAATTTGAAAAAAATAGAATTTTATCCTTCATAGAAAAAAATATATGTTTTCACGGTGAGCATCACTCTTTAAAAATGGTGTTTCATTAAAAACTAGTTTTCAAAGGAGATGGAAAAAGAAATTCATTATGATTCTTTTTTTAAAATATACATTTCAAATCTCTAGGACAAAATTTCACAAGAATCCGCTAGTTTACATCATCTTCAAATTCCTCATGGTTTTAGCAGCTATAAGTTCTACGAAAGTGAAGATTTAGTTAAAAATTAGTTCAATGTCGGTTGGCCAAAATTTGTAAATCAATATTGTGGGATCACCCAGTGCACCTTCTTTGAACCGCGAAGTTCAACATTCAATCCTGCAGTGGAAAAACAACCTCAAGGTGTGCAGGACCTTTGTGACCATGAGGGGTTGACTCTCTAGAAAGGTTGACTTCCTCTTTTTTGATCCAAGTGCAATGTGTTGGTCCAACCCAACACATGAAAACCTACCACTACCCTACTTTAACAACTCATAGGGAAAAGGGGAGAAGGAATACATGAAAGGGAAATAGAGGTGGTACACCAAGATGGAAATTTGTTTCTTCCTGGCTGAGAATGGTCAAACAAATCCATGAAGAGGGACTAGGGGACTCACATGGATCTCTATTTGGTTGATTCCCAAAGGCATACAAGAAGGTTAAGGTTTGACAAGTTACTAGAAGGAAAGGAAGGTTTCTCAAAACATCAACTGTAAACAATTTAACTCAAACATGTATGCATTAAAATACAAACAAACACTTAGATATGAAGGAAATAGACTTACACAAACATTAAAAAGCTGAGAAGAGGCAAGATTTCTCAATTTCATAATGTAGAGGAAAAATCCAATCATTACAATCATAAAGTGCAAAATGCAAGTCTGCTAAAGAAAAATCTTAGAGTCCAGCTAGAAGAATAACTCTTTTAAATGAATAGATTTCTTGCCTTTATAGATCAAGCATAACTTAGATAACCACAAACAAAACCCTAACCCAACTAGGGTTAGCAACAAAGTCTAGGTGTGAAAGGATGGAGCCATCCTATGAAAATTTTGATTAGGGCATGAATCTATTGGGAAAGTCCGCAAACAACAATAAATGAGCATGGGCACCCATGAAAATCCACTTGCAAAAGTCAGGGGAGCAATAAATGTCATCCTTGAAGTATAAAAGTCAAAACATGTAGCTAAGGAAGTGGTTCAAGCATTGATGGCATCACCAAGAAAACACACCAAAAATCATCAAAAGCTTGGGGTGTTAGGCCTAAAAGAAAACCTTTTCTATACATTAAATGGTCTGGGGCCATGAAAAAGAGCACCTTCATTAGGGATTGGGTGTTGGGCCTACTTTATACATTAGGCATGAGGCTTACCACTTACCACTAAGCAAGGAAAAGCGCATGAGGAAAGGGAAAACACTAAAGCTCGAAAGGACTCATTGGTTGTTGGAGATTGGGGGTTGGGCTTGCTGCTTATTGCTTACCAAAGACAAGGCAAAGTGATAAGAGGTAAGATAAAATTTTGATATCCGAAAGTTTGAACAAAGGACTTAGATAGATTTGGAAGAAAGGGGACCTTGTGAGAGAAGGTTAAAACCTTCGAGAAGAAAATGGGGCTTAAAGAAGAAGGCAAAAGGGAAGAGAGATTTTTGGGAGTCAGGCATCAGTCAGATGCCTTACGACTTATCGCTTACCATGAAATAGTAAACAATAAAAGGGTATGAGCGAACCTTGACACCTGAAAAAAAACACTTGGTTGATTTTCCAAAAGCGTACTAAGAATTGGGAATCAGAGGTAAAGGGGAATGCCAAAGTCCAATCACCAAAAGATCAATGCTTAGTTGATTTTTCAGAAGGATAGGAGGTAGAGGGAAAGGCTTAGCTCGATGGGAAAAACCATAAATGCCAAAGGGAGAAATGGAAGGAAAGGGAGAAGAAGAAGGATATAGGGGGTGATAGAAGAGGGATGCAAGGAAGTGAGCAAGTGACAATCCAAAGGTTTGAAAACACAACACTTAGCGACTTTTAGGAATCTTCAAGGAGAATTCATGCAAGAGTGCCCATGTAGGATCTCTCAAATCAGTTATCAATGATGGGCATTCAAAGGGTGGCATGAAATGACAACATTTATGATGACTTCTGCAAGGTGATTTCTTGCTAATCATGGAATCCAAAGACCTTATTGGTCCATTGGGAATGAAGTCATGAAGGTAAAAATTCAACAGTTGGGTCTCCTTAAAGCAAGAAAAACATGTACAGGGTGCACTTGGAAGAAAGGATGAAAACTAGAACATGCATTCCCTAAAGGAGAATGCAGGGTGTGCAAGAGTACTTCATGGAAAGAAAAAACTAAAATATGTACATAAAACTAATAGAAAGCAAAAAATGGGAATTTTCCTTTGTTAAAGATGAACCTTTTGAAGGAGTTGATCTCTCTCAAACCATAGTTGCGGAGCTCACCCAGTTGCAACCACTGAAAATTGTTGTCAGCATGCAGGTGTCTACACAAAATGATTTCAAGGTGAAGGATCACCTCATTGTAAACTTTGCCATTGTAGGGGAACCATATGATGCAAGTGTCAAATTCATCTGACACTTGTGCCTCATGTGAACATATAGCAACAAGGGTAAACTAAATTGAAGACGAATCACCAAACAAGAGAAATCTTTTTGTAGAGGTAAGAGAACTCACCCCACAAAAGGATAGGCCAATGCTATCACTGCTGATCTCCTCATTGCATGAACTAAAACCAAAAGGGAAAGTCTCTAGCTCGCATGGTGATGCAAAATATGTCAAACCTGTATGTTGATTTGCACAAAGAGTCTCTTCTTCATGCACCTCAAATGAAAATATTTGAAGCTCCAACATACTATCAAATTGAGTAGTAGGAGAATCACTCTCCAGGAAGATGTGTGGTTCCTCAATAACTATTGAGTTACTTGCATCAATGCACACTTCATCAACACAAACCTCAAATTTTTGAGACACTTCAAGTGAACAACTAAACTCTTCAATTTGTCTCTCTATTTTAATCTCTTCTTGGCAACATGATACAACAAAATCAAACTCTTGGCATGTAGTGGCTGCTACATCCTCTTTTGTTTCATCACTCTTATGCTGTTGCCCTCTTTGCTTCTCTTTTGAGGGTGAAGGATTGAGATTGAAGCTTGAAAAAAAAGCTTATAAATCATCCCAAAAGAGGTCCTCCACCTCAGAACTATAGACTTCAATAGATTGAGGATCTTCATCCACAATAACAGTGGTAAACATGTCTGCTACTATTGCTCCAAAATAATGGAGTTGTCTTCATCCATCAAGTCAGGACCAAGCTACTCAAAATCACCTACTGATATAGGTATAGGTGATATTTCTTCATTTTTTTCAACAAAATAAGGGGAGACATCAAATGAGAGGATTGGTTCCTCTACTATATCAATTTCCTTTACTTGTATAGTGTCTTGCTGCTGCAACTGATTATCTTCAACTTTTTCTTACAGTAGCTCAAGACACTCATTATTAAGAGAATAAGAAGGCTTCTCAAGAACATCCTCTTCATTCCTAGCTTGAAACTACTCCTTCCTCTATTCTTCTAACCAATTAGGATCCCTTACCATTGGTCCATCTTTAAAGAGTGAAATAGAAATGGGGAGAGAAAAACAACCAAAAGGGCATTGAAACTCTTGTTGAAGCTCTGGAAGGGGTTGCTCAATAGGAGTAAAAATTTGATCCTCCTCATGGATTGGTTCTTGTGAGGAATGAAGGCTCTCAAAACTTGGGATCTCCAACATAAGATATCTACTTGATGACATAGGAGGTTGAAAATGAGTTTCAAGAGGCTAATTAGGATTCTTGAAACTAAATTTTTTGTGCTTGCAAACCTCCTACTTAACAAGTTGTTTTGAAACAAAAGGAGGGCTAATAGAAGTTTCAAGATGTTTGTTAGGGTTCTTGAAACTTACAAACTTATGCTTTCTTACCTCCTCCTTAGCAAGTTGTTCTAGAACAAATGGAAGTGTTTGTCTAAAACTAGGCACACAAGGGGTTGCTTGAGTCTCAGGAATTTATGTTAGAGAAAGGGAAAGTTTGAGTTGCTCTTGTCTAGCAGCAACATCCTTTGTTGTACAATCCTATTGTTGCTTTCTTTGTTCCTTCAACTGCTACTCATACCTCCATTGAGCTTTTGTCTTTTTCTATTGAGGATAGTGAGCTTGATGGACAAGCTCATCATGTTGTGGGAAATAACATTGTTTCCCCTGATAGGCTTGATTAGCCCACTCCTCATTTTGTAGGTCAAACTCTTATTGTCTTTGAATATCATCCAGTCATCTATTGAAATCCAACAATATGCTTGTAATTTCACTTGTGCTCATATTACTAGAACTTTGGGGCTAACATGGAGAGAAACCAGGCTGGTTTTCAAAATGATGAGTCTCTTGGGGTTGTTGATAGGAATATGTGGGTGTCCAAGAAGACTGACCAAGGGGGTGGTAATCATTTTGATAAGATTGAGAACCCACAACAATAAGGTTCTATGTAATGAATGGGGAGACATAACCGACCTGATATGACTGATGGGTTGGTGCGAAGTTGGCATTTTTGTAAAATGGGGGAGTATACAAGTGGTTTCCATTAAAATTTGACATTTTAATGCATTAGGGAAATCTTTGAAAATTACAAAAGGGAAGTAGAGGACTGCCCAACCAAAGATTTTGGGTACATACCAAGTCACCCAAATGATGTTGCAAAGTTTCCAAGTGGTTGAAGAATTCCTCCAAAGGCTGAAATGTGGAGGAAGGCACAAACTCCTCAAAAAAATGAAGTAAACTTAGCACTGCTTGAACCAATAGATACGAATGAAGATGCCATGGTGTTTGAAGATATGTCTCAGAAGGAAAGATGTGCTAGAGAAAATACCAAATTCTTTAGCAAAGAGAAAGAAGTCCCATCGGGTGTGCCAAAATCTATTGTCACATGAAATTGCACCCTGCTGAACATGAAGTTCAACATTCCAATGACACAATGGAAACAACCTCAAGGTGTGGGACCTTTGCGCATATGAGGTTGAGTCTCTAGAGAAGTCCAAATTCCTCTTTCAATCCAAGTGCAATATGTTGGTCCAACCCAACACATGAAAACCTATCACTTCTCTATTCTAACAACTCACAAGGAAAAGGGGAGAAGGAGTACATGAAAGGGAAATGAAGGTGGTACACCAAGATGGAAAGTTGTTTCTTCTTGGTTGAGACTGCTCAACAACATCAATGAAGAGGAACTATGGGACTCAAATGGATCTCTATTTCATTGATTCCCAGAGACATACAAGAAGGTTAGGGTTTGACAAGTTGTTGG
The DNA here is from genome assembly GCA_007258455.2 of Sequoia sempervirens. Taxonomy (NCBI): domain Eukaryota; kingdom Viridiplantae; phylum Streptophyta; class Pinopsida; order Cupressales; family Cupressaceae; genus Sequoia; species Sequoia sempervirens. The sequence continues at coordinate 204,367,965 of VDFB02105785.1, forward strand.
AAGGAAATGAAGGTTTCTCAAAATAGCAACTATAAACAATTTAACTCAAACATGTATGCATGAAAAGACAAATAAACACTTAGATATGAAGGCAATGAACTTACACAAACATTAAAAAGTTGAGAAGAGGAAAGCTTGCTTGATTTCATAATGTAGAGGCAAAAGCTAATATCACAGAGTGCAAAATGCAAGTCTATCAAGGAAAACCCTAAAGGAGCCAGAGGAAGAACCCTTTCAAGTGAATACATTTCTTTCTTTCATAGATCAAGCATAATTTAGATAACCATAGACCAAACCCTAACCGAGCTAGGTTAGCATCAAAGTCCAGGCATGAAAGGATGGATTCATCTCGTGAAAATTGTGATTAGGGAATGGAACCCATGAAAATCCACTTGTAGAAGTTAGGGGAGCAATAAATGTCCTCTTTGAAGCTCAAAATTTGAAATAGGTAGTTGAGGAAGTGGTTCGAGCATTAATGGCATCACCCAAAAAATATGCCAAAAATTGTAGAAAGGTCGGGGTGTTGGGCCTGAAAGAAAACCTTTGCTATGCATTAAATGGTCTAGAGCCATGAAAAAAAGAACCTTCATCAGGGATTAGGCATCATGCTTGCTTTAGACATCAGCCATGAGGCTTATTGCTTACCACTAAGCAAGACAAAGCATAGGAGGAAAAAAAATTCACTGAAGCTCGAAAGGAGTCATTAGACATCGAAGATTGGGTGTTTAGCGCTTAGCGCTTATTGAATACAAGGAAAAGCGATAAGAGGTAAGAAAAAATTCTGACATTCGAAAGTTCGAATAAAGGACTTAGACGGATTCAGAAGAAAGGGGACCTTGGGAGAGAAGGTAAAACCTTCGAGAAGAAAATGGGGTTTAAAGAAGAAGGCAAAAGGGAAGAGAGATTTTCGGGAGTTGGGCATTGGGTGGATGCCTTACAACTTATGTCTTACCATGAAATGGTAAACGGTAAAGGGTATGAGCAAACCCTGACACTTGAAAAGTAACACTTGGTTGATTTTTTAAAAGCATATTGGGAATCGGGGGTCAGAGGGTAGAAGTACCTCTTACCTTAAGAGGTAAAGGGAAAGGCCGAAGTTTGATCCCCGAAGATCAATGCTTAGTCAATTTTCAAAAGAAAGGATAGGGGTAAAGGGAAAGGGTTAAGCCTGATGGGTGAAACCCAAAATGCCAAAGGGAGAAATGGAAAGAAAGGGAGAAGAAGGAGATTGGGGGCGATAGAAGAGGGATGCAAGGAAGAAAGCAAGCAACAACCTAAAGGTTCGAAAACAAAACACTTAGCCACTTTTAGGAACCTTCAAGGAGAATTCATGCAAGATGGCCCATGTATGATCTCTCAAATCAGTTATCAATGATGGATCATCAAAGGGTGGCATGAAATGCCAACAACTACTTTTTGGGAAAGCCTTTTGAGGTAAAGATAGATCACTTAGGACTTAAGTACATTTTCACCCAATTAAATCTCAATGCACGATAAAGGTGGCTAGAGTTCCTTAGTGAGTAATATGATTTTTGAATTGAATGCATCAAGGGAAATGGGAGAATAAAGTAGTGGATGCTCTTAGCAAAAGGAGGTACCTAACAACTATGACAACGACAAGTTCCAATTTGAGGCAACAAGTGGTCCAACATTTGCAAGGAGATGGATATTATGCTAGAGTTAAACATGCCTTAGAAGAGGATCCTTTGGAACATCAATTTGATGGGTATGTGTTTGAACTAGATGACATCTTGAGATATCAAAGGAGGATGAACATTACAGATTCTAGGGATTCGAGGAAGTTGATCTTAGAGTAAATCCATAATGCACCTTACTTAGGGCACCATAGAGTGACTAAGATGGTAGAAAAGTTGAGGTCCTTATATGTTTGGCCAAGAATTAGGAAATATGTGATTGGATTTGTAGCTAGATGCTTCGAATGCTAACGAGTCAAGGCTAAGCAAGTGCATCAAGTAGGGATTCTATATCCCCATGATATACTTGAGTACAAGTGGTAGGTGATTAGCATGGACTTCATATAGAGGTTTCCATGAGTAAGAATATGCATGCTATCATCGTAGCAGTTGTTGATAAGCTGACCAAGGTGGCACATTTTACTCTAGAGAATCTTAAGGATCGATCCTTGACTTTGGCCAAGAAGTTTTTCCAAGATATCTTCCATTTTTACTGAGTGCTAGAGACCATCATATATAATAGAAATACACAAACGACATCGAGATTTTGGACAACCTTGAATGCACCTTTGGAAACCAAATTGAATCTTAATTCAACATATCATCCTCAAACATATGGATAGACAAAGAGAGTGAATCAGGTAGTGGAGGATCTACTTCAGATATATTGTATGGATCAACAATATAAGTGGGAGGAGAACCTACCATTGGTAGAGTTTTCCTACAATAACTCTTACCATGTGTCCTTGGGTATGACACCTTTGGAAGCTCTTTATGGGAAAAAGTGCGTACACCCATTAGTTGGGATAGAATGGAAGATAGGATTATAATTGGTTTAGATATGCTTAAGGAGATGGAGGAACAAATGAGGCTAATCAAAGGGAGATTGAAGGAAGCGATAGATATATAGAAGAGCTATACCGATAGGAATAGGACTTTTAAGCAATTTTTAGCAGGAGATAAGGTCTTTTTGAGGGTTAAGCCTCATAAGAGTTCTATTTCATTTGGGAAATCTTCCAAGTTAGCTCTGAGATTTTTGGGTCCATTTGATGTGTTGGAAGTGATTAACCTGGTTGCATATTGACTTGCTCTACCACTTGCTCTAGCTCAACTCCATAATGTATTTCATGTTTCCATGCTTAAGCCATACCATCTAGACACAACTCACATACTTGATTTGCATTCTTTATAGGTACATGACCTAGGAGTGGTGCTAGTGGAGCCTATTCAAATCCTAGATAGACACAACATTAAGTTGTGAAATAGAGACATTATTCAATATAAGGTCTGATGGGACCCGTATTTTGTGGAAGGTACTACATGGGAGGATACAAGGAATATAAATTGTTCCTTTCATCATTTGATTTCATAGTTATAGACACATGGTTGTTTAGATGAGATACGTTGATACTTTTTTGTTTCGGTTTTGCATGTTGTGATACTTGATTTAGCATACTAGATGTTTATTGAGCATAGAGTGGTACTTTAATTACTTCCGTCTTTGTTAATAAGACATCGAGACAATATCTTTTCCTAGTGGGGAAGGATGTCACATACTAATTCTCTGTTTGCATAGTTTTGACATTACATTATTTGGAAAACTAAATTAGACCTTGAATCCTTGAATGTGTTAAATCCATGAGTGATGTTTCTGGATATTAGCTAGATGTATTTTAAATTTGATGCATATGTTGAATTTTATGATGATGTAATGCACATGTTTTGCTTCAATTATGGTTTATGGGTTAATGCTATTGATGAAAAATTTAAGTACAAGTGTGTGCAGGGACATGTCAAAGATAAAAAAATGGTTGAGGTAGGGGTGTTTAGTTGACTAACATCGATGAGTATGATGGAATCTTGCACACACCACGTAGGTTCATATGTTTCACATTTTGCATGTAATTGGCCAAGTATAATTCTTTGAGTGTTTTCTTTGTGTTTGTTTGAAAATGAAGAAACATAGTTGATATGCACTAGAATGTGGTAGTGAAGCTAAAATATAATCATTTTGACATTGTGAATAAGTTTATTTTATTTAAAAACCATTAATGTCTAGGATAATGTTAATATAATAAAATATTATTATTATTGTATTAATGAAACTTAAATAATTTGATAAATTGAAACTTTGCATGAACAATAAATAAATTATAAATAAATTAGATAGAAAATTGATTTACAAGTTTTCAATTTAATAGAAAATTAAATTAATTGTAATAGATTTATTTAAGAACATTCAAATTGTGATTTTAATAAGGATAATTTTTAATTAAAATTAGTATGGCAATTCAACTGGAAATGATTGAAAAAAATGAATCACAGGTTAATAAAGAGAGAGAGGGAGAGTTCTTTTAAAACTGTAACTGTGTTGCATGAAGAGCAAATTGCCATGAAGGCTGCGAGTGGAAGGGGGAAACTGGAGATTCACTTATGTTTCTTTAACAAAATTAATGGCATGGAGTTTGAAAAGGAACTTTATACCTCCTCATACGGGAAGGGGGGAAAAACTTAGAGTAAAAGGGATATATACACCTTATTAAAAGAAAAGCAGTTGGCCGCAGACTTTGGCAGAGAAATTAGGGTGAAGAGGATTTGGAAGCAGATCAAAGGGAGGAGAGGAGCAGACATCATCTAAGAGAAGGATGACTATACAAGAGGGGGGACGTGGCATCAACAGGTCGTGGTAAATCAACTAGAAAGTTGTCAGGTTCTCCTTTTCTCTAATTTCTTTGCAAATGTTGAGCACTACAATGGAATTCCTCTTCATCGCCCTTTTATTTTCCTCTGTAGATCACAAGTTATTTGATTGCATTTTCCACTATCTTCAAATTGAAATTTCATGTTGTTTCCTGACTCCTTGACTGCCCTTCGAAACCAAAGTGATGCGCCTGACTTGTGCAATCTGCAATTTAAATTCATATGGTTCCCATTTAATACATTGCTTTCATTTAATATGTCTGTGCCCTTGTAAATCTGATCGCTGCCCTAGCATCAATTTGAAATGTAGAAGAAACTTAATGTCAGACCAAACGCCTTTTCCCTCAATCCTCACGCTGCCACTGCATTAGCAATCTAGAGTTAAGATTTCCAATTTATTGTACCGCCTTCTACCAATCGTGGATTTCTGATCAAAAGTTTAAACCTTGGGTTTTGATTTCTATATTAGAATGAATAGTTACTGTCTATACACAAACCTGTATAAATAATTAATTCTGAGCTGAGTAAATAATTGTGATTTATAGTTTCGAGCACATTAGGAAATCTGATCATTTCTATTCACCTCTACAAAATTTTGATATGAACCATTAGTATATCAAGTGCATTGAGAAATCCACAACAATTAATATGATATACTCTCGGTCAGCTTGTGTCTTCCTTTGCATGCACCTACCTGGGAGAGGTCGATGAATTTGCCCTTTTCCCTACTTATTGTTAGTTTCAAAGCTCTGTTGTTTAAAATCCATTTCGTACATTCCTACAAACAAATCCCTCTATGGCAGTTTATCTGCACTTTTAATCTCTATTGCACAGTGGTTGAAAACTCTATTTAATTGCATAAATTATTGAAATCATTATTTCATCACAACTATGATGACATCGTTGATTTTAGTTAATTAAATCCGACTTTTAGTCTTTTACATCTTTAAACTTTGAATTCGATGAGAATGGCTTTTTATATTTGTTTGTTCTGAGATTAATTAAACATTTAAAGTTACATAGCGTTATAATATATAACATCTATTTCTATGTATATTTATTGTTAATAACAATTCAATCGACATAATGTTCGAAGGAAATACTAGCTGACAGGATAAATCTATTATTATTATTATTAAGAAATTTGGTAGTATGTCCGATTTGTTAATTCAAGATTAAATTGTAGGTGAACTTTTTTTTTTAAAGTTATATGATAAGGTATACGGCAATAAACTTAGTAGATATGCTTTGAAATTAAGATTGACTATGAAATATTGAAATATGCTTTTTAATTATATTTGATTATCGTGAAGAAATATTATACATAATTTGGATTTCCACTAGATTCGATTGGAATTATAGACTCTTTCAATTGCATATTATTTTGGTAAATTGCAAGTAAAAATGTTGAATGAGTTTAATTATTTGAACCAAATAAAAGGGGAAGCCTTCAATGATACTGTTAATTTACTTCTTAAATTTTAAGTTTCAAATGGCAAATGTTTTAAAATTATTAGTCAATGCATGATAAATTAGGAAAAGATTGTATTTTTTGTGTCCATGGAAATTTACCTTCTGAGACAAGTGTCGAATGTGGGAAATCAAGGAGCATAGATTTTTCTTTTTTCAAATCTACTTTTATTTTGATGTATATTACATGTTTGGCCAAGCTATTTAGATCATTGAGATAGATGGATTTATTGCCATATCCTAGTATCAATTATAGCATGTTCTAGTATGATAGAAATGCTAGGTATGCACCAAATTCCATCCTATTTGTTGATTTCGTTTTGCTAAGCATCTCGTGCAGGGTCAGTAGTTCTTGATGTTAGGAAGAACTCTCCGGGGAAATGTAAGCTTCATGGTTGGACGGAAAAAGCATCTGGATCATGTTCTCATCCTTTGAGTTATAGGATGATATATGGATTGGACTATTGAAGATTCTAGCATGTATGCACTCTATCTGTATTATTTTGACTTGTTGACTATGGACTACCTAAGTCACTTGTTGTTCCACACCATCTTATGTTATTATGAACCATGTATGAATAATATTTCACATGATGATATGACTTGTAAAGAGATATTTCCCTTCTATTGATATGAATGAAATTATTTCTTGTCATTATGATTTATTTAACGTTATTTGAATTCCGCATGCTTTTGATTGAATTTTGCATGTTACAAAATAATTCTATTAAAAATTATCTAACTCAAGCATGCCTTAGATATATAGATACATAGTAAATAAATAAAATGTTGAACTTGATGAATATATGCATAATCACATGCCAAAATTATAATAGTGAATCTAAAACATTGTAGAGTTTGAGCATGTAGAAATCTACACATATAAATCTGGGTACATAATCTATGCACCTTGATGGCAATCCACAATAACATCATTATCAAGTGCAATAATAGTACCAAAAAACAAAATGAGTCCAAGCATATAAAATTATGATGTATGCATCTCATAATGCATTATCAAACAATAGATACCAATACAAATCCTCATTGATAACATATATCAATGGAAATTCAAAACATCACATATAGTGATAAAATATATAAAATCACAACTTAATTATCCAAGGTACACAATTTATACACCTTGATGGCAATACAAGGTCCCATCAAAAAGTTTGGTATAAAAGATCAAAACACATGTGATCCAAAACACATTATCCAATCATTCAATACAAAATATAGTACCTAGAATTGAACATATGGTAGTGGACATTAAACAAAAGGTTATTCCCAAGTTGCTTAGAAATAGACTTTGGTGATATTTTTTTCCAAACTATTAAGTTGACATCTATCAAGTTCCTATAGTCTCTAGTAGTAGTGTTTTATTTAGAAATAGAAAATATGGGTGTGAAGACATTATTCTTGCATGGTGACTTGGAGCAATAGATGTACATGACACAACTAGAGCACTCTATGGAGAAAGATATAGGAACTTTTGTATTTCTTTTTTACTTTTTCACTCTCTCTTTTTTTTTTTTTTACAAATAAAACCCTTTCAATTTCCTAAGTAACATTTTATGAAATATTTATTTTTTAGATAAAATAACTAAAGTCATTAAATGAACATTATTGATTTTCAAATGATTTTTCTTAATAATCAACACTTTGCCTAATTTGTTCATTTCAATGAAGGAAAACATGTCAAATATATTGTACAATGATAAATTATTTTTGTACTAAAGTATTATTTTATTTTTCTGCTCAACAATACTAAATCCATTGCAAGGCATAAACAATTATAATTTAATCTTATCAATATAATTTTTCTTTCAAAAGAACACAATGAAATATGGAAAATGATTTAATGCAATTAATCAAAGGGTTTGAACCTACAAAAATCATGCAAACACATTTTATAGGTTTCCATAGAATTTAGAATCTAGAATCAACCAATTCAAATTTAGGATCACATGGCCATACAAGATGCATCTCATAGCTTGATCTCAAAAAAGATAGATATAACACACAACACTTTTATCCAAGTTGATTCTCTTACATTAAACCATCATTGAGAAAAATTATGTTTGCACACTCAATACAAGATAATCAAAGCACAATATATTACAAATGATACAATATCCATAACATGATATCAAAATATGTCATATACCAATTCTCTATTTGCATAGTTTTGACATTATGTTATTTGGTAAACTAAACTAGACCTTGAATCTTTGACATGCATTAAATCCATGATTGGTGTTTATGGATATTAGCTGGACATATTTTAAATTTGATACATATGTTGGATTTTACGATGATGTAATGCACATGTCTCGCTTTGATTATAATTTATGGCCTAACACTATTGATGAAAATTTAAGTGCAAGTGTGTGAAGGTACATGTTGAAAATGAGAACATGGTCAAGATAGGGATGTTTAGTCGATTGACATTGATGAGTATGATGGAATCTTGCACGCACTAGAATGTGGTAGTGAAGCTAAAATATAATATTTTTATGTTGTGAGTAAGTTTACTTTATTTGAAAATGATTTGTCTAGGATAATATTGATATAATAAAATATATTATTATTCTATTAATTAAATTTAAATAGGGATCTGTTCTCTTCTTCTCTGAAGCTTCTTGGGGGTGGGTTTTTTTACGCTATTTGGGGGGAGGCTCTTTTCTTTTGCAGCAGGTGTGTATTCTGGGGTTGGGGGGTTGCGACCTTGGTGTCCAGTGGAGTGTGCCTTCTTCGAAGGGCTCTTGGTTTTATTTGGGCCTTGCTTGCTCATCTTGCGTTGTGTGCTCTTTGATGGATACTGGAGAATCTTCTAGGGTTTGTCCCAATATGGACTTTCGTTCTGCTTTTGGATCGAAACCCTCTCCACAGGGTTCGAAGATTTTTGATAATAATCTTTTCTCGGTGGAACCTGAGAAAGTCGAGATGGGCTCGGTAGGGGGGCCTAGAATTCCGAAGATTAATGGGTGCCTCGAACGGTGTAAAGAGAGGCCGAGCGTAGTCATTCCAATGGAGATGTTGGCTGAAGACATTGATTATTATGCACGACATTCTCTTTATTGCAAATTCTTAGGTTTGAAAATTTCTTTGCAATTCTTGGAGATGTGGGCTCAAAAGACATGGATGCCTGAGGGAGAGATGGAGATCCGCCTCCTGGCAAATAACTACTTCATGGTTACTTTTGATTGTTTGGCTGATCGGAATAGGATTTTTGAAGGGGGCCCGTATTTTTATAACCAGGTGGGCTTATTTATTAAGCCATGGCATGCTGGCTTCAACCCGGCAGAGGAACTTCCGAATCGGGTTCCGGTTTGGGTCCGTCTTCCAAGGCTCCCTGTGGAATGCTGGCGAGAGGATGTGTTGTGCCTATTAGCCTCGAAGCTGGGGAAACCTGTGGGTTCTTCTCAGCAAACACAATTCAAAAAGGTAATGACTTTTGCCCGATTTTGTGTAGAAATTGATTTAAGTAAGCCATTGCCAGACTCGTTAGAAGTGAGTGCAGGAGATTATTCATGGGTGCAACAGCTGGATTATGAAACACTTCCCTTCCGTTGTCGTTTCTGTCATGAGTATGGTCACCTCCTGCGCAGATGTCCAAAGGCCAAGCCTTTGGAGGCTCATTCTTCTCAACCTTCAGCTAATCCACCTAGGGTGGATAAGGGCAAGGACCCCATTCAGGGTTCTGGTGGTAGGGAAGATGGATTTATTCCCGTTAGAGGCCGAAACAGAAATAAAGGTCATAAAAGGACTTTGAAGGACAGGCAGGAGGAGGACACCTTCAACAGGTTTGAGGTGCTAGAGGATCTTAGTCAACAGGAGGTGAACCCAGGATTTTTGGATCTAGATCATGGGACTCTGGATATTGATCAACATGGCCCTTTAGTTGAGGCAATGCTTACTCCCCAACAGGAGGGGGGTATGGGAGTGCCATGCTTAGATGAGGTTGAGAAAGATTCTAGTCAGGTTTTGCTCAACTCAGAGGGGATTATGGCTCCGCTTACTGATGGGACTTCGGCTCTAGGGACAGATCGTCAAATGGAGGTTCAGGTTGAGTTGGGTGGTAGTGCTGAGGTAGTGAAAGATAGTGTAGATAAGGTTCACCTCTTGCAAAAAGTTGGTCCAGAGGTGGGCAAGAAGAATATTAAGGCGTCCTCTCAGTTGGGTGTTCTGCAAAAAGTTCTCAAGAAGGGGGGGCCGGAGAAAATTTCTAAGCTGGGAAGGAAGAAGGATGATTAAGATGATAGGGGAGACTTTGGTGGAGTCAGGGTCAGTCAAGACTCTGGATTCGCATTTTTCATGCCCCTCGAAATGATAGTTCTCTCTTGGAATGTTAGGGGCTTGAACAGTGGCCCTAGACAAAAAGCTGTTCGGGATTTGATTAGGTGTCATTCGCCTGATGTTCTTTTTTTGCAGGAGACTAAGCTCTCTGTGGAGGGTATGATGGATCTAGTTCCTAAGTTATGGGGGAATGGTGGATGCCAATGCATTGGTGCTCAAGGGTCTTCTGGCGGGGTGGCATGTTTATGGAACCCGCGTAAGATTTGCCCCCTTTGGTGGGTGTCTTTCAGGTCCTCCCTTTCCATGGTGGCCTCTTGTTTTATGTCAGGGGAAATTGCTCTCTTCTCCAATGTGTATGCGCCTGTGGAGTTGCAAGGAAAGCAACTTTTGTGGTCCAACATTCATTTAGTTCGCAGCTTATTTCCCTACCATCCTTGGATTATTGGAGGCGATTTTAATGCTATCACGGAGCTTGCAGAAAAACGAGGTGGTATTGCAAGGTTGGAGGCTTCTGCATTATTGCTCCAGGACAATATCTCTGCTTTGAATCTTGTGGATATCAAACCTGGCAATGGTCTTTTTACTTGGAATAATAGGAGAATTGGCGATGCCTCTATTTCTGAAAGACTTGATAGATTTTTGGTGTCTAGTTTTTGGGTGGGGGACAGGTGGTTGATAAGCTCTGAAATTTTGGATGGTCGTGGTTCTGATCATTGGCCTATTAAGCTAGTGGTTGATGTGCCTCAACGGTGTGCTAGACAGACCTTTAAGTTCCAACTCATGTGGCTTAGGGATGAATCTCTTCATGTTTTGCTCCCTAGTTGGTGGGATCAGGGGAAGCCAGCATATGGCACTGCCATGTACTCTTTCTCAAAGAGGCTCCAGTATGTTAAATACAGATTGAAAAGATGGAATAGGCAGCATTTTGGTAACTTATTTCAGGAAAAGCAAAAGGCGCGAGATAATCTAGACCTAATTACCAGACAAATTCGAGATCAAGGCCTCTCAGAGGAGCTGAGTTTATTAGAGGTTGCTGCAACAAAAGAGCTTGAGGAATGGGAGTTAAGAGAAGAGATTTTTTGGAAACAAAAGTCTCGTATTGAATGGCTCCAGGCTGGGGATCGAAACACTGCTTTCTTCCATAACTCAGTTAAGGATCGGAGACAAGGTAATGCTATTTCTTCTATTCTGTTGCCTAATGGGGAATCTTTGTCCTCTTCAGCCTCTATTTCAGCTGAATGCATTCGATATTTCTCTACCCTTTTCTCTGAGGATTCGCCTCCTGCGGAGGAGGATGAAGCTAAAATTTTAGATTGTATCCCGAAGCTGGTGACTAATGAAATGAATGACTCATTGCTTGCTCCTATTACCTTGTCGGAGCTTGAGAAGGTTGTATTCCAGATGAAGAAAGGTAAAGCTCCTGGGCCTGATGGATTCCCCATTGAATTTTTTCAGGAGTTCTGGGAAGTGGTTAAATTGGACCTTTTAGAGGTTGTCCAAGAATCCTTTATGCATAAACAAATGTTGAAGTCCCTAAATGCTACATTTTTAGCTCTTATTCCTAAGAAGGTGGGAGCTAACTCCTTGGATTTGTTTAGGCCTATAGCTCTATGTAATGTTGTGTATAAAATTATTACTAAGTTGATCGCAGAAAGGCTGAAGCCTTGGCTTGATGACTTAATTTCTGAAGAGCAGGGGGGTTTTGTTGCTGGAAGACAGATCATGGATGGGGTAGCTATTGCTGCTGAGGCCATCCACTCTATGGAATCCTCAAAAGATAAATCTATGTTTATCAAGTTAGACATGGCTAAAGCTTATGATCGTGTTAAATGGAGTTTTCTATTTAAAATCCTTGGAGCTTTTGGCTTTGCTGAGGGTTGGATTGAATGGGTTAGGAGTTGTGTCACTTCCTCCTCCTTTTCGGTGCTTGTCAATGGTGAGCCCACTTGTTTGTTTGGTGCTTCTAGAGGCCTTAGGCAAGGAGATCCCCTATCTCCTTACTTATTCATCCTCCTTGCGGAAGGCCTGGGAAGACTCATTCGTGCTCAGGTTGCTAGTGGATTGCTTCAGGGATGGAGTTGGGGAGATGGTATTCCCCCTCAGTCTCATCTGCAATTTGTAGATGATACTGCCTTGATGGGTAGGGCTAAGGTTGAGGAGGCTCTCAATTGGCGCAGTGTTTTGGACAGTTACTTGGCAGCTTCTGGGCAATGCATAAATGAGGGGAAGTCCTTCATATATTTCTTCCACACTCCTAAAGGTATTCAAAGGAGAATTGCTGGTATCCTTCGGTTTCAGATTGGTTCGCTTCCTTTTTCCTATCTTGGAATCCCTCTTGCTGTTCGCTCTCTCCCCAAAAGGTTTTGGCAAGAGACTCTTGATAAGTTTCGAGGATTGGTCAGTCATTGGACTTGCAGGTGGCTTTCTTCAGCAGGTAGAGTGACTCTTTTAAAGTCGGTGGTCCAGGCTCTTCCTATTTATAAATGCTTTGTTCTTTCTGCTCCTTCAAGTTTTATTAGAGATTTCGAGAAATTGTCTCGTCAGTTTCTGTGGGCTGGTAATCTTCTTCATAGAAAATGGAGTCTTGTGAAGTGGGATGTTGTTTGTAGGCCAAAGCAAGAGGGGGGTCTTGGTTTACGGCGGGCTGATTTGAATGGGCAGGCCTTGGCTGCTAAGTTGTATTGGCGCTGGTGCTCTCAACAGCATATGTGTTGGGCTAAAATTCTGACCTTCAAATATTTGGGGGCAGTAGAAAGTAGGGAGGTATCAAGGTTTAGTATGGAGGGGAAAGGCTCTGTGATCTGGAGTACCCTTAAACGTGGTGCCAAGTTGGTTAAACAGGGACTTTTTTGGATTTGTAATGGGGGTCGAGATGCTCTTTTCTGGTATGATTCTTGGGATGGATACCCACCCATTGTGTCATCTCATCCCCATCTCCAAGATTTGTGCCAGATTTTTGTGGAGGCGGGTTGGAATCATGTGGCAGATTTTAAATCTCAACAATCTTTGGGTCAAATTTCTGTGTCTAGGTGGAAGAGCCCCTTGGATTGGCCTCCTGGTGGTGCAGTGGAGGATCGTCAAGAGCTTGCTAAGATTTTATCGAGTCGTGTCTGCAATTCTCTCCAAGGGGCTGATGTGCTTGCTTGGGGACCTGACTTGAAAGGAAAATTTTCGGTTGCCTCTGGTTATCAGGTTTTGGATAAACAGGTCTTTGGAAGCTCCCAGGTTTCTTGGTGGAAGCATGCTTGGAATAAATTTGCTTGGCCTAAGTGTAATTTTTTCTCTTGGCTCGTGGTTCAAGGTAAGTGTCTTACTTGGGATAATCTTTGCAAACGTGGGTTCCAGGGCCCCTCCATGTGCATTCTATGTGGTCAGCATGATGAATGCTTATCACATCTATTTTTTCAGTGCTCTTTTGTTAAGACTATCTGGCATCACTGGTGGAATCTTTGGAGCTTACCGTGTTGCCATGTCTCTTCTTTGGAGGATTTTTGGAAGAGACAGGGTTCTTCTCCTGCTACAACCTCTTTTCTTAAAATTGCTTGGAGCATTGGTCCTAGTTTGATTGTTTGGCAAATCTGGTTGGAACGTAACAGAAGAATATTCTTGGATAAAAAATTGCTCGTGGGGCAACTTTGGAGGCGAATTCTTGGGGCTTTGCTGGAGACTTTGACTGCAAAGTGTGACTTGTCTGTGCCGATTGCTCCTGGGGACTTGGGTGTTGTAAATTCCCTGGGTCTTGCCACAGGGGGGAAGTGTATTATGAGTAAAGTGCATCGTAGGCGTGGGCGTGAGAGGGTTGCTCGTGAGGGCTTTTGGTGCCCACCTGCTCTAGGGGAGTTGAAAATTAATACTGATGGGTCTTCTAGAGGTAACCCTGGGCATGCTGGGGTTGGTGGTATTGGTAGAGATAGCCTTGGAGTGGTGGTTTTCTTCTTTTCTATGTATCGTGGTTTGCAAACTAATAATCTTATGGAGGCTAGCGCTATTCTCTTGGCGGTTGAGCGTGCGGTTTCCCTTGGATGGCGGCGGATTGTTTGTGAAGCTGATTCTCAGGTGGTTATTGATATGTTGAATAATCAAAATTTGGAGGATGTGAATTGGCAGCTAGCTGTGGTTGTCAAACAGATTATTTCTCTGTGCTCTACCTTGGAGTCCATTGTTTTCCGTCATATTCCACGGAGTGGAATAGGGTGGCTGATGGGCTGGCTAGATGGGCGTCGGAAAAGACTGATTCTTGGTCTGTGGATGATTGGAGCAATCTCCCTGTTGATATGGCCCCTGTTCTTGAGGAGTGGGTTGCTGAGGATATGAGGTGCTTCTTGGGTGTGAATTAATTCTTGTTGTTTTGGCCCCTTGTGGCTTCCTTCTTTGGACTTTGTAATGCTGTTATGATTCAATAAAGTTTTTACCCTCTTTTATTAATTAAATTTAAATAATTTGATAAATTGAAACTTTGCATGAGCAATAAAAATTAATAAATTAATTAGATAGAAAAGAAAAATTAAATTATTTTTAATAGATTTATTTAAGAACGTCCAAATTGTGATTTTAATAAGGATCATTTTTAACAATTAGTATGACAGTTCAACTGGAATTGCACGACTGTGTGTTGCATGAAGAGCAAATTGCCATGAAGGCTGCGAGTGGAAGGGGGAAATTGGAGATTCACTTATTTTTCTTTAACAAAATTAATGGCATGGAGTTTGAAAAGGAACTTTACACCTCTTTCCAACCCTCATTCGGGAAGGGGGGAAAATAGAGCAAAAGAGATATATACACCTTATCAAAAGAAAAGCAGCTGGCTGCAGACTTTGGCAGAGAAATTATGGTGAAGAGGATTTGGAAGCAGATCAAAGGGAGGAGAGGAGCAGGCGGCATCTAAGAGAAGGACGACTGTACAAAAGGAGAGACATGGCATCAGCAGGTCGTGGTAAATCGACTAGAAACTTGTTAGGTTCTCCTTTTCTCTAATTTCTTTGCAAATGTTGAGCATTGCAATGGAATTCCTCTTCATCGCCCTTTTATTTTCCTCTGTAGATCACAAGTTATTTGATTGTATTTTCCGCTATCTTCAAATTGAAATTTCATGCTGTTTCCTGACTCCTTGACTTCCCTTCAAAACCAAACCAAAGTGATGTGCCCTGACCTGTGCAATCTGCAATTTAAATTCATATGGTTCCCATTTAATACATTGCTTTCATTTAATATATGTTTGTGCCCTTGTAAATCTGATCAACCAAATCTGGTCGCCGCCCTAGCATCAATCTAAAATGTAGAAGAAACTTAACGTCAGACCCAAACGCCTTTTCCCTCAATCCTCACGCTGCCACTGCTTTAGCAATCTAGAGTTAAGTTTTCCAATTTATTGTGCAGCCTTTCGCCAATCGTGGATTTCGGATCAAAAGATTTAACCGTGAGTTTTGATTTCTATATTAGAATGAATAGTTGCCATCTATACACAAACCTGTATAAATAATTAATTCTGAGCTGAGTAAATAATTGTGATTCATAGTTTCGAGCGCATTAGGAAATCTGATCATTTCTATTCACCTCTACAAAATTTTGATATGAACCATTAGTATATCAAGTGCATTGAGAAATCCAGAACAATTGATATGATATACTCTCGGCCAGCCTGTGTCTTCCTTTGCATGCACGTCTACCTGGGAGGGGTCGATGAATTTGCTCTTACTCTTACTTATTGTTAGTTTCAAAGCTCTGTTGTTCAAAATCCATTTCGTACATTCCTGCAAACAAATCCCTCTATGGCAGTTTATCTGCACTTTTAATCTCTATTGCACTGTGGTTGAAAACTCTATTTAATCACACAAATTACTGAAATCATTATTTCATCATGACTGTGATGACATCGTTGATTTCAGTAAATTAAATCTGACTTTTAAATCTTTAAACTTTGAATTCGATGAGAATGGCTTTTCAGATTTTTTTGTTTTGAGATTAATTAAATATTTAAAGTTATATAGTGTTATAATATATAACATCTATTTCTCTGTATATTAATTGTTAATAATAATTCAATCAACATAATGTTCGAAGGAAATACTAGGATAAATCTACTATTATTAAGAAATTTGTTAATATGTCCAACTTGTTTAAAGTTAGATGATATGGTATAAGGCAATAAACTTAGTAGATATGCTTTGAAATTGAGATTGACTATGAAATATTGAAATATGTTTTTAACTATATCTAATCAACGTGAAGAAATGTTATACACAACTTGGACTGTCATTTGATTTGGTTGGAATTATACCTCTTTCAATTGCATAATTTTGATAAATTACAAGTAAAAATGTTGAATGAGTTTAATTATTTGAACCAAATAACAAGGGGAAACCTTTAGTCATATTGTCAATTTTTTTCTTAAATCTTAAGTTTCAAACTGCAAATGTTTTAAAATTATTAGTCAATGCATGATAAATTAGGAAAAGATTGTATTCTTTGTGTCTGTGGAAAGTTACCTTCCAGGATAGGTGCCAAATGTGGGAAATTAGGGAGCATAGATTCTGATTTTTTCATAGCTACTTTTGTTTTGTTGTATACGGAATTATGTTTGGCCAAGTTATTTAGACCATTGAGATAGATGGATTTATATATATATATATATATATATATATTCTCTATCATATCCTAGTATCGATCATAACATGTTCTAGTATGATAGAAATGTATGTAGATATGCTAGGGACGCACCATATTCCATCTTGTTTGTCAATTTCTTTTTGTTAAGCATCTTGTGTAGGGTCAATGGTTCTTCATGTTAGGAAGAACTCTCCAAGGAAATGTAAGCTTCATGGTAGGATGGAAAAACCGTCTAGATTATGTTCTCATCCTTTGAGTTACAAGATGATATACGAATTGGACTATTGAAGATTCTAGCATTTGTGCACTCTATTTTTACTTCTATTTGTACTTTTTTGACTTGTTGGTGATGGACTGCCTAAGTCAATTATTGTACCACACTATCTTATGTTATTATGAACCATGTATGAATGATATGCCACATGATGATATGAATTGTAAAGAGATATTTCCCTTATATTGATATGAATGAAATTATTTCTTTCCATTTGATCTATTTAATGTTATTAGAATTCCACCCGTTACAAAATACTTCTATTAAAAATTATCTAACTCAAGCATAACTTAGATATATAGATACATAGTAAATAAATAAAATGTTGAACTTGATGAATATATGAATAATCACATGCCATAATTATAATAGTGAATCTAAAACATTGTAGAGTTTGAGCATATAGAGCTCCACATATATAAATCTAGGTACATAAACCATACACCTTGATGGCAATCCACAATAACATCATTATCAATTGCAATAGTAGTGTACCAAAAAAAAAAGAGTCTAAACATATAAAATTATGGTGTATGCATCTCATAATGCATTATCAAACAATAGATACCAATACAAATCCTCATTAACATATATCAATGGCAATCCAAAACATCGCATATAGTGATAAAATATATAAAATCACAACTTAAGTAAACAAGTTACACAATTAGAACATCTGGATGGCAATACAAGGCCCCATCAATAAGATTGGTATAAAAGATCAAAACATATGTGATCCAAACGCATTATCCAATCATTCAATACAAAATATAGTATCTAGAATTGAACTACACAAAAGGAAAATATGCTAGTAGACATTAAACAAAAGGTTATTCCCAAGTTGAGGAAATAGACTTTGGTGATATTTTTTTCCAAATTGTTAAGTTGGCATCTATCAAGTTCCTATAGTCTATAGTAGTAGTGTTTTATTTAGAAATATAACATATGGGTGTGAAGACATTATACTTGCATGGTGACTTGGAGCAATAGATCTACATGACACAACCAGAGCCCTCATGGAGAAAGGTAAAGAAACTTTAGTTTATAGATCACAGAAACATTTTTATATTCTCAAACAATCTCCTAGGATACAATATCAAAATTTTGACTCTCTTGTTTTGAGATTGAGATTTTGAATATCTAAATTAGATTATTATGTTTATTACAAGATGGATGGTGATTTTTTCCTTGTTATCATATTGTATGTAGATGACATGTTATTCTTTGGTAACATTGAGGAAGTGAATTTTATTTGAAGTCTTAGTTTTCAAACAATTTAACATGGAATTGGGTGTAGCCAAGTACATTCTAGGCATGGAGATTGAAAAAATAGAGTAAATAGAAAGCTTTGGTTAAACCATAGCAATCATGTGAACTCAATATTGGGTGTATTTAGTTAGTTTACAAGCATTTGAGAGTTTCTATCTTGATGGGAACAAAGTTATCTATTGAGTGGTGTTTATCTACATCCAATGAGATGGAATATGTGGCCTAATTACATTATGCTAGTGTTGTTGGGAATTTGATGAATGGAATTGCTTAAGTAGTGAGAACCTTTAGCTATTTCATGGCCAATCATAAACAAGATCATTGCAACGTAGTTAATAGGGACTTCAAATATTTGTAGGCCACCTCTAAGTACTATATTTACTATCACAATGATTTTATAAAGGAATATCACTTAGTAAATATTTTTGGATTCATAGATTCAGATTGGGCAAGTGATGTTGACAACAAAGGATCCAACAATTGTTATGTTTTCAATTTATTTGGGTTATGTTAGAGAAAGTTCTAGGCTATGGTCACTTTATCCACTACAAAGGTTGAGTATATGGTAGTCACTCATGCATGCAAGGAAGCCTTCTATCTTATGATATTGTGTCCAAATGTGGGGTTGAGGTAGGGAGCTATCATAATACTTTGTAATATCAAATTGTCATATGTTTGACAAAGAACCTAGCCTTTCATGCAAGGACAAGGAACATAGATGTATATAGTAGCATTTTTTTCATGGTAGAGGATGAGAGGGTGATTTTGGTGAAGATTGATGCTTTGGAAAATGTTGTAGATGCATTAATGAAGCTCATGAGCATAGATAAGTTCAAGCGGTGTAGTGAGTCTATAGGCCTTACAATTTGTAGTAATTAGTTGGTAGTATTCATGTTCCCCTTTGCTCTTGTAAAGTATATTTAACAAGTGGGAGAATATTGGGATAGGTGTCATACACCTAGCAATTCCAATCCTCAAGATTGCCCATTTCATATTTTTTTTATTTTTTAATTTGTGAACCCACATGGAAAAGGGTCTTCCACGTATGACATGCCCACATGGAAAAGGGTGTCCCACGTATGACATGGCCATTATTGCATGTGTATGTCTTATTATAATGTGAATAATAGTGTGTATGAGAATATATTGTCATAAGGATGTGTAAGAGCATATGGGACAAATATATTGATGTAAAAAGATATTAAGATGAATAAGAGAATGATTATAAAGTTACCTTGTTGACTAGGAATCTTGCCAACATATTTATGATGCATGTTTTAACACATCATAGAGCATCTTTTGAGGGAGATTATGGAGACAAAATTAAGAACCCAATTTGGTAAGTGGATTGTGACAAAGTTATTGAGAATTATAACATAAAAGCTTCTACTATTATTAGCGACTCATCATGGAGGGGGCATTAGAATTTGGGTGCCCTCTTTGGGTCATGTATTGGCCCATGTTTTGTGGTTTACTATTTATGGTTTCTTGTATCAAATCTCCTTTAATTTGGATGCTTGGATTGGAGCCAACTATGGGTTGTATGATTGATTTGTACATGCTATTATGCTACCAAAATTACTCTAAAATTTGAATGCTAAATAATACAATTGGTTTTTCTTTGGAGCATGGGGTTTCTCCCAAAAGGATTTTCCCCACATAAATCATCTTGTTATAATATAATCTCTATGTGTATTATTTTTTGTAATTGTAAGATTAATTGTTTTTGCACATGTACCTCCCTTAAAAGTTTAGTGTAGGAAGTGTATTTTGCACCTTTGCTTACTTTCAACTTATTCATTTTAATACAAGCGACATTTTTGTAGTGTATTAAATTGTGTGATTATTTAAATTGAAATTCAACTACATAGTTTAAATTCAATCTTCATCAACCTATATTTTATATATTGTGGTTCATAAGAACCTATTTCATAACCATGAATAATTTGTTTAACACTTATTAAATCTTGGTGATGCTCATAGGGTCAAAGAGTCAAAAAACTTCAAGAGACCACCCATCCTAATACTACTGACTCGGCCATCACTTGCTATCCCATTTGCAAAAAAATTATCAAGTGGCATGTCTTATAAGCCACTCTTTATAGAGCTCCCTACGTCATACCATTTCCATATACATAGTGTTTTCACAATGTATTAAATTAATTGACAATTTGTTGGATTCAATTGTGTAGTTTCAAATTTTGAAAATTTCAATTAATCTTCATGGAACCATATTTCATGAATAGTGGTTCACAAGAATTTATCTCTCATGACTATGAATAGTCCACTTGTTACCCATTGCATCTAAGGAATGTTTACAAGGGTGAGTCACCATAACTCCTTAGGAGTTCATCCATTCTTGTAATACTCTAGCTCACACACACTTAACCATGTAGTTCTGCAACAACCTAACCCACTTAGCTTGCTATCCCATTTGCAAAACTTCAAGAAAACATTAATGATTGTGAATAATTAACTATAGAGTTATAGCTAATTCATTTTCATATAAGTGGGGGCGGGTGCATGAAGTTGGGTTACACTTTTGTGGCCAGCTTCAAAAAAAGTTTGGAAATGACATAACACGAGCTCACGTTATAACTCGCTCGTATTATTTCATTTTAAAAGCAAAAAAAAAAAGTGAAAGCTATTCATTTTCTCTTTTCTATTTTTTTGCTCTGCCCACAGCCAAAATCCCTCATTTTCACGCCCGTGTTCTAGGAGGAGGAATTCTTCAAAATTCATCAACAATAGTTGCTTTTCGTTTGCAAAGATGGTGCCACGATGATGAAGAGGTGCATGAGGTAAGTATTGCTTGCTATTTTTTTTGAATTTCTTAGTTTCAAGTTGATTTTGTTTGTTTTAGGTTAGATTTAATTGTTTTTTTTTTAAATTTGTAGAAGATACAAATAATCCTTAAAATATTCAACGAGAAGAATAGGAAAATGCTCCTCAACAAAATAAACCTCCCCCACCAATCACTCAATACCCTCTTGGCACTCAACAAAATTTGAGGAGTGAAATTGAAAGCAACAAAAAAAAAATGAGGATCTTATCAGTAGATTGAGTGATCCAAATGCTTCAACCACAGAAAGAATGACACTAGAAAATTCAATGAAAGAGATGTTAAAAAATGTAGATTCAATAACCCAACAAATAATGGGATGGCAAGATAGGAGGTAGGCAGCTAGGGCATATTATGCAGATAAACTATCATATAAAAAAGTAAAAGATTTAAAAATTACTAAAGGTGATATGTGCTCTCTATTCATTGACCCTAGAACAAATCAAAATCTTAGCCTCAATGCGAAGAGGTTTCCTATTCATTGGTGCCACCACCAAGAGATTAAGAACCATTTTTATGATAGGTGGTACTTAAGGTCTTTGATTACCCACCGTGCAAT
Source organism: Sequoia sempervirens (assembly GCA_007258455.2). Classification (NCBI taxonomy): domain Eukaryota; kingdom Viridiplantae; phylum Streptophyta; class Pinopsida; order Cupressales; family Cupressaceae; genus Sequoia; species Sequoia sempervirens. Next base: position 204,389,681 of record VDFB02105785.1, read on the forward strand.
AATTGTGAAGTCCCCCAATATTTTCTTAGGAAACTATATAGTGAGTTTGTATTGAACCAAATTCCTAATTATTTTGATATGAGGGAGTTCCAGGGGAGAGGTGGGGGGTCGGCTCAGGATAGGCTTGGTGCATAGCCGGATCTTGCGCGACAAGGGAGACGACCTCTCGCTAGGCCGCCTTGTGAGCACATTGTTATGCCTGTTGTTGCAAAGGAGAGTGCTAACATAGAGACATTGTAGGCGATCAACACTTTGAACTAGAGTGTTATCCATCATACTAGCCCTATTGTACAATTCCATCCAGGGGAGTCTTCGGGTGGTGGCCTTTGAACCCGTGTGTGTCAATCTTGCGGAGCGACTTGTTCATATGACCCCATCGACACTCAAGAGGCTGCTACGTAGGATCCATATGCTGCTACATAGGATTCATATGCTGCTATGGGGATGGAGAGGATGGCTAACATTTTGCATCATGCATATGGCATTGATAGTCAGGTAAAATTCAGCATGTTCATTGAACTTAATTTATTAAATTTTGATTCTAAAATGCATGATTAACTAATTTAGTTTTATTATTTTAATAAAATTATAGGGTCACAGTGTTGAGACTGGATACATCAGTCCTTCACCTACTTATTTTTGCAGTACACCTATTAGTGGGGTATGTAACTAGTAAAAAATTATAAATTTATTACATGTTAATAGCAATTTTTTATGAATGGTATTTTAATACATGTGATTTTGGATGTTGAACAGGCTAATATTGGTGGTTTCAAGCAAACAACTCCTAGTGCCAGTGGATTCACTTAAACATACATAGAGGTAATAGAATAAAGAGAACTTAACTAATGAATTCTACTTAATAGATTTGTGTAGTTTATATTCATATTTTTGGTTACGTTGCATTACACATCATTCAAACTCAAAGCATTACTTCAAATTCCATAACTAATAACTAGATGTTGATAGATGACAAAATTTCAACTGTACAATATAGTTGTTTAGAAAGTCAACATAAGAAGCACAATGCAATTACTTCACATGGAGGCATGTGCTTGCAAAGGTGCACCACCATGAAAAACTATGGATACTTGGAAAAAATCTATGAAAACATAATAGTAAGCAATACCATAGAAAAGGCAGTTAGTGATGCAGAGCATCATATCAAAACACTCAATCATTAGGGTACATCTAATGCAGAGCATCCAACAAACACCATCAACATCATTTCTTCAAGGGATGTCAATCCCAAATAGAACCAGGAGAAGATCAAATATAATTTCATCGAAAATCTACTTTTCATTCAACCAAAATCCACTCAAATTCTCTTAGACATTCCATAGGCCGTCATTCATCATTCCACTAATCAGTATTCCAATTGACTTATTCAAAGAAAAAACCATATTAAAGAAAAATTTGACTTAATCAATTAGATTCACAACATTCTCAACCACCATAAAAACAACATAAACCTGATTATTGACACTTGAACAATTCATCCTTTCATTTATTCACCAAGGCAACAAATCAACTAAACCATACCTCAATGTTATCAGTTCATTATCAAGAAATGTACTCACCATATTTTGACCACAACAATCTATTTACAAGTTACAAACTCCTGCTACAACATAATCTTGATTATCATCTTGTGGTTAATCACCAATTTGCTCAAAAGGCTTCATAATAGTCACCCATCCAACCATCAAAGTCACCAAACTTGTCTTATACACTTTAACCAAATTTAGTAACATCAATCATATCATTAGTTTGATAGTAACCAAGCACTCAATCATATCACAAAAGGTTTGAAAGGATACAAGTCAAAAATGTTGAAGATAGGAGAGATTGCCACCCCAAGAGGTAGCTCTATTTCATAAGCATTTTGGCCAAAATTGTAGACCACCTTGCAAGGTCCTATCTTCTTCATTATGAGTTTGGTATACTTTCCTTTTGGAAGTCTCTCCTTCTTCAAGTGTGCCATCACCAAGTCTCCAACCTTGAATTGGACATTCCTCTTCTTTAAATCTGCCTTTTCCTTGTACTTCTCAACATTCTTTTGAAGGGTTTCCTTCACTTTTTGATGAGTATCCCTGATTGTAACAGCAAATTCCTCACCTTGAGCACTTCTCCTAGCAACTCCTTGTATATCTCTTAGTTCATAGAACCCTCTAGGGTGCAAGCCATAGACTACCTCAAAAGGGCTTCTACCAATACTCCTATTCACAGAGTCGTTATATGCCAATTCAGCCTGAGGTAAAATCAAATCCCAAGCTTGTACATGATCCTTAGTAAGGCATCTTAAGAGGTTTCCCAATGATCTATTCACCACTTCAGTTTGTCCATCCGTTTGTGGATGGTATGATAAACTAAAGGAAATATTTTTTCCTTGAGTTTATTCCACAAGGTCCTCCAAAAGTGACCAATGAATTTAGAATCCTTGTCAGAAACAATGCTTAAAGTCAGTCCATGTATCCTAACAACCTCCTTAAAGAAGAGACCTGCTATATGAGATGCATCATTGGTGCATTTTCAAGGAAGAAAATGTTCCATCTTACTAAATCTATCAACTACCACAACGATACTATCAAAACCTTTTTGGGTTCTAGGCAACCCCAAGACAAAGTCGATACTTACACACTCCCAAGGCCTATTGGGAATGGGCAGTGGTTGATAGAGTCCTGCATTTGATGAAGTTCCCTTTGCCATTTGACATATTGTGCAGCCTTCCACATACCTTCTCACATCCACCTGCAACTTTGGCCAATAGTAAAATCTCCTAACTTGTTCTAAGGTCTTGTCAAGGCCAAAGTGACCTCCAAGACTCCCACTATGTTTCTCCTTTATGATATTCTCTCTCATTGAGCATTTACGCACGCACAATTGGATTCCTTTGAAGAGAAAACCATTTTGCAATAAAAATTCAAAGAATTCACCATGAAAAGAATTCAAATTCTGCTCACAAACATTGTATACCTCCTTGAAATATGAATCTTCATGATACATATCCTTCAATGCTTCAACCCCCATGCTTTAGAGTTGGATCTCTTGCATTACAAGTGTCCTTCTATTGAGAGCATCTGCCACCTATTTTTTTGGCCCTTCTTATGCTTTATTGTGAAAGTATAGGCTTGCAAAGACTCTACCCACTTCATGTGCCTATGACTGAGTTTGTCCTATGCATTCAAAAAATTCAAGGCATGATTATTAGTATAAACAAAAAATTATTTAGGTAACAAGTAGTGCCTCCAATTTTTGAGGGCTTGGACCATAGCATACAAATCCAAATAATAAGAAGAATACTTCCTCTTTGGTTCATTCAACCTCTCACTGTAAAATGAAATCGGTCTTCCTTCTTGGCTCAAACTAGCCCCTATTGCTTGATTGATAGCATCACACTCAATGGTAAAAAATTTATCAAAATTAGGGAGCAGAAGTATAGGCTTTTGTGCTACTCTCATTTTTAGATATTCAAACCCTTTATCAGCCTCATTGGTCCAAGAAAACTTACCTTTGTTACCTCCTTTGATGGTGTCCAAAATTGGTGCACAAATTTGGCTAAAGTTCTTGATGAACTTTCTATAAAAGCTTGCAAGTCCATGGAAGCTTCTCAAATCTTCCATGGATTTTGGTGTTGGCCTTGAGTAAGAATAACATCCACTTTTGAAGGATCCATCTTCAAACTTCCCTTGGAGATGAAAAAACCAAGGTAGACTAGTTCTTCCTTCATGAATTCACACTTTTCCATGTTGATCAGTAGCTTCTCCTCTTGTAACCTCCTTAGTACCATGTCAAGGTGCTTCAAATGTTCTTCTTTAGACCTGCTAAAAACAAGGATGTCATCTAAATAAACTACAACAAACTTTCCAATGAAAGGTCTCAATACCTCATTCATAAGGTGCATAAATGTACTAGGGGCATTTGATAACCCAAAGGGTATCACCAACCAATCATAGAGCCCTTCATTAGTCTTAAAAAATTTCTTCCATTCATCCCCCTCTCTGATCCTTATCTGATGGTACCCACTCTTTAGATCAATCTTGGAAAAGTAAGATGCTCCTAATAGACAATCCATGAGGTCCTCCATTCTTGGCATCGAGAACCTATATCTAATTGCACGATCCTATTAATGGCTCTTGAATCAATGCAAAGCATCCAATTCCCATCCTTCCTTGGTGCTAGGATAGTAGGAACAACACATGGGCTCAAACTCTTCCTCACTAGCCCTTTATCCATCAACTCTTGCACTTGTCTTGCAATCTCCTCATTTTGAGTAGGTTTCATCTTGTATGCAGCCTTATTGGGAAATGTAGCCCCTGGGATTAGATCAATATGGTGGCTTATATCCCTAATGGGAGGTAGGGAACTAGGTAATTCATTCACCGTTATGTCCTTGTAACTTTCCAACAACTCTTGGACTTCCTTTGGTGCATCTTCCTTCTTATTTGTGGGTAGATCTGCTTCACTTTTTGGCTTCATAATCAGGAAGAATCCTCTTCCTCCTCCTTCCTTCAAGGTCTTCATGAACTCCTTCTCACCCACCATCAACATACTAGGCCCTTCATGCTTTACCTTGTCTACTTCTAGGAGAGGTGAAAGGTTGTAAGTCTTCCCATCCTTCACAATGGAGTATGTGTTCTTCTCCCCATCATGCTTGGTATTCCTATCAAACTGCCAAGGCCTACCAAAAATATATAGCTTAATACTTGTAATCAAAATTTTGTTCATTAGATTTCATACATTATAAGTCATGATGTGGATCTCGCTATTGTAACTTTTTTGTGATTGAATAATTTGTTGTTTTATTTTTAAATGTTGGTTGTGGGAACACCTCCAAATGTTACGAGGGAAATGGATAGCAGTGTTTCATCCACTATAAAATCCTCCATGGATCTAATAGAGGAGGTATGAGGCAAATTACTAAATTTCAATTTACATTTGTTGTTATAGATGTTAGTTCTAGTGAAAAATCAAACCATTATTGATTGATAGTTTAATTCCTATTTGGAAGGTTTATATAGGGCTTGAGCACACTTGAGCATCGGTATGAAAATATTTCTATCATGGAGAGTGATCATGAGATGTCATTTCTTATAATGTAATTTCTATATATTAATGTCTTTACTTCTTATTGTAACAGTTAAAACTTCACTAGGAGCTAAATTGTAGGAGGAGCAGCAGGAGCACTCCTCGAGCACAACAGAAACGAGTGATGGAATTATTGCCATCAGATTACCAAACAAAGGGAAATAATTTATTTCCAGAGCATGGAGAGAAATGAATTTTGATTCCAGGGCCCTTTGTTGTATGCCTAGACATGGCAATTTTGTACATATCTTGTATTGGATATATTTGACATTGTATGTCTATGTGGCATTCGAGCATAAGCCTATATGGCTATTTTGTAACTATATTTTATAATTATATCAACATATATTGATGTATGTGTACATTTCTATTTGGTTAATACCAATCTTTTTTATCGATGGTGTCCATATTTTCTCTTTTTGACAATGTAAAAAGCATGGCTGCATACAGATTAGGCAAAAGACTTTTCCTTTTAGATTAGCAATGCATGGAAGTTTCAAAAAGTATCCTTGATATTACAAAAAGATATGTGTTTATACCATAGCAGCAAAAATATTTTGGGGAAAAAATTGGCAAACCAAAAGTATAATATTTTTTAAAAAAATCGGGAAAAAGTCTAGAAAAAATCATATTTAAAAAGGTAAAAAGTAGAACAAGAGATAATTTTTTTAAAAAAAATTAAAGAGCATTTCCATAGAATAGAGGTATAGAGAAATAAAATAAAGAGTTTAACTAATGAATTGTAAAAATAGATTTTTGTAGTTTATATTCAAATTGCTGATTACATTGCATTGCACATCTTTCAAACTCAAAGAATTACTTCACATTGCGTAACTAATAACTAGATGCTGATAGATGATTTT
>VDFB02105785.1:204395731-204449310 GCA_007258455.2 Sequoia sempervirens
TGTGGAAATCCTAGGTGTCTACTTTGGAGCTCTATAAAAATGGGTGCTTAATTTTGTTATTATATGGTGACTCATTTATAAGCATTATTATTCAACATCATTGTACTCCTGAAAGAAAATTTATCTACAAGTGTTTGCAATCAACTATTAGCTATAATACATTGAGTAGGATTTTGGGGTGGGGTTTTTCTCCTGAAAATGGTTCTCCCTAGGTATACCTTGTGTTATGTGTATTTGTATATGTGGTGACATTTTTTTTCTATTTCTTGAAATGTGCATCATTTGTAGTATAATTGTTTAAGGTTTTAAAAATTTGCACTCTCTCCTTATTAGATAGGTGTAGGAACTGTTTCCATGTACCTTGCTACATTTTAGTTGGTATCAGTGCTAGGCCATTTTTGGTCCCATTTTTGGGTAGAGGGTTTTTTACTATTCTTCTTTGAGTGGGAGTTTGTTGCAAAGTATTTTTAATGATTTTTTTTGTAGAAAGGAGATGGATAACACATCTAGAATAAGAGAGTGAAAAATTTAATGGAGGCAATTTTGAATTGTGAAAGCCCAAGATAGAAGACATGCTTGCAAAATGAGATCTATGGAGTGTTGTATTTAGAAAGATTCCATCACACATGAAACAAGAAGATTGGGAATTGATGGATCAAAAGGCTAAGGTTATGATAAGAATCTATTTAGTTGAATCCATTGTTTTGAATATCCATGAAGAGAAGGTTGTTGAAATATTTGGATTAAACTTGCTCAAATTTATCAAGATAAATCCTTGGTAAATAAGTTGTTCATGTGAAATTAAGTGTATTCTCTAAAGATGGAAGAAGGAGAATCTGCTATAGATCATCTTAATGCATTCAACATACTTTTTGCCTAGATGAACTCCATTGGTGTAAAGATGGAGGAGGATGATCTAATAGAGGAAACTTTGAGTTGTGAAAGCCCAAGATGGAAGACATTCTTGCAGAATGAGATCTATGGAGTATTTTATTTAGAAATATTCTATCACACATGAAACAAGAAGATTGGGTTTTGATGGATCAAAAGGCTAAGGTTCTAATAAGAATCTATTTAGTTGAATCCATTATTTTGAATGTCCATGAAGAGAATATTGTTGAAATATTTGGATTAAACTTGCTCAAATTTATGAAGACAAATCTTTGGTAAATAAGTTGTCCCTGTGAAATAAAGTGTATTCTCTAAAGATGGAAGAAGGATAATTTTTTATAGATCATCTTAATGCATTCAACACACTTGTTGCCTAGATGAACTCCATTTGTGTAAAGATGGAGGAGGATGATCATTGAATGAATTTATTGTGTTCATTGTTGGACTTGCGACACCACCTTGTCATGGCCATTGGGAGTACCACTACCAAATTCAAGATTGATGAAGTGGTTGTATCCTTATTTTATGAAGAGAAGTAGAGAAAATATTTCAAAATGACTAAGGAGGATCTTGAAATTTGTGGTAGATCAAAGTAGAAAGGCAAGAAGAAGGAACAAAAGAATGAAAAGTTTGGATTTGAATCCTATACGATATCTTAAGTATTTTGGAAAATGCAAGGGAAAGTGTTGGAATTGCAAAAAATGTAGTTATTTCCACAAAGAGTGCAAGGAAGAGAAGAAGAAGAAAAATAAAAACTTCTCTAATTCTAATTCCAATGAATCCTCTTAGGATGATGCAAATTATTTTTTTCGCTACCTTGCAACATACATGCATCACATGATGTGTGGTTGATTGAATTTGGAGCATCCTTCCACATGAATTCACATTGAGGTTGTTCTCAAAATATGAAGAATATGATGATGGGAAGGTGTATCTAGGTGATGAATCTCACCTAAATATTATTGGTCATGAAAGAGTCAAGATCCGATTCCCAGATGGTAGAGTGAATGAGATCAATGTTGTGATGCAAATCCTTGGTTTGGAACGGATTCTACTTTTTGTAAAAAATGGAATGATGTGGGTGTGTATTTTTCCTTCTTGAATGGAGGATGCAAGATGATGTGAGGATCTATGGTGCTTGCTAAGGGTGTCAAGAAAGGAACTCTATTTGAATTAGATGCATGTATAGTTCCATGGGATAGTTATTTTGTTGATATAAATAAAATAGATTTAGAGTCTTCATACTCAACAATGGAACCAACGACGAAGAGGAGTGTTGCATCTACTTCTAATGCTTTTTTTTTTTGGGTACCTAAGGGTGCTCATGCTTTAGAGATGAAACTTCCACTTGAGAAGACAAAATTATGGAATTAAAGACTTGGTCATATTAGTGAGAAGGGTCTTAGAGCCTTGAAAAAATAAAATCCTTGTTGAGGGGTTAGATAATTGTAACCTCGAGTTTTATTTTTGCAAACATTATACATATGGAAAGAAAAAACATGTTTAGTTTTATTCCAATTCTCATATATCTTTTGGGGTGTTGGAATTAATTCAATCTAATGTGTTTGGTCCTATTAAAGTTCCATCGTTATCTAGATAAAATTATTTTGAATTATTCATTGATGATTTCTATAGAAGGACATGGGTGTATTTCCTCAAAAATAAATGTGAAGTATTTAGTTATTTCAAAGAGTAAGTATTTTGTGGAGAATCATATTGGTAAAAAGAATAAGAGTTTGAGGATTGATAATGGCAAAAAATTCTACTTTGCATATTTTAACAAGTTGTATAAAGGACATGGGATTTGGAGGCTTAAGACAACTCCATATACCCCTAATAATTAATGTAGTTGTAGAGAGGATGAATAGGAAATTGATAGAGAAGGTTAGGAGTATGTTGAGTGGCATTAGCCTTGAAAAGAAGTTTTGGGCTAAAGTTTTTCCACTACTTGTTATCTAGTTAACATATCTTCTACATCAATACTTGTTGAAAAGAAACTTATGGAGGCATGTTCATGAAAGAAGCCCTAATTGAGACATATTTTTGTGTTTGGTTGTGAGGCATATGCTCATATGTTGAGGGAGAAGAGGTCCAAGTTGGAGAACAAGGTAGTTAAGTGTATCTTCATTGGCTATGAATTTGGTGTGAAAGGGTACAAGGTTTGGGATTCAATGGCCAATAAATTTCTCTATTGTAGGAGTTTTGTATTTAGAGAGATGAAACCCCATTCTGTTGTTTTGTAGTTAGAGAAAGAAGAGAAGAAAGATGAAGTGGTTCTTTATTTTAACTCTAAGAAAGTTGAACTAGAAACTCATGATGGACTTGATAATGAGGTGATTTCTAGCATATCTAAAAGTACAAAAGAAGAACCTCAACCTTAGCTTTTGAGGAGGTCCACTCAAATTAGGTGACAACCTGAAAGGTTAGGTTATTCATTGTTGGATTTCAATTGTATTTTTTCTTTGAATGTTTAACATTGATGGGCCAAGGATTGTAAAGGAGACTATGGGTATAAGTGATACAAATTTCTAGATAAAATCCATGGAAGAAGAGATGCTTTCATTAAAGAAGAATGACAAATGGGATATGGTAATTTTTCTTGATAGACGTAACTTGTTAGTTGCAAATGGGTGTTCAAGAAGAAGTTTGGTTTTCATGGAAAAGTTGAGAAGCATAAAACAAGGTTGGTCGTGAAGGATTATAGTGTGATATTCTCTATTGTTGCAAAACTAATGTCCATAATTTTTTGTTATCACTTGCCACAACTTATGATTTAGAACTTTAGTAGATGGATGTAAGAAAAATTTCCTTCATGGTGACTTGAAGGATGAAATATATATGTTATACCCTAAGCATTATATTGTAAAAGGTAAAGAACATCTAGTTTGTTGTCGAATAAGTCTTTTTTTTTAGTTTGAAATAGTCTCGTAGGATGTAATACCAAAAGTTTCATATCTTCGTGTTGAGTTTTGGATTTTTGAGATTGAAATCAAATCATTGTGTATTTCAATATTGATAATGATCACATTTTTATTATTTATTTACATGTTGATGTTATGTTATTTTTTTGATAATGGTAAGAGTTTGGTTTATGACTTGAAGTCTTAGCTTTCAACATAGTTTGAGATGAAAAATCTAGGGGTATCTAGGCACATCTTGGGAATGGATATTAGAAGAGGAAAATTTAGCATAAAGATTTTGTTGAGCCAAAGTAAGTATACAAACTTGGTGTTAGAGAGATTCAACATGGTAGCTTGTGGATCCTTGGTTTCTCTTATTTTGTAGGGGACAAAGTTATTTATAGAGGATTATCCAAAATATCCTATTGAGATGGAGGAAATGACTACAATACCTTATATGATTCTTTTTGACAATTTGATGTATGCCATGGTTTGTACAAGACCAGACATTTCCCAAGCATTGGAAGTCCAGATTTGATTTATGGTTAATCTTGGACAAGCACATTGGGATGTAGTGAAGAGGGAGTTCAAATATTTGTAGGGTACTTCTAAGTATTCCCTTTTTTTTATGGCTATCCTATAATACCTCAACATTCAGTCAATATTCATGGATATGTGGAATCAAGTCGGGTAGGTGACATTGACAACAAAAAGATCCACCGGTGGATATGTGTTCATGATGTTTGGTGGTGCTATTAGTTGGATGAGTAAGCATAAAGTTTTAGTCACTTTGTCTATGATAGAAGTAGAGTATATGGGTAGATATTCATGATTGTTAGAAAGTCATTTGGTTTAGGGGATGTTGTTCAAATGTCGAGCTTGATGCAGGGATGATTACCATTTGTTGTGATAGTTATAGTGCCATATATTTTAAAAGGAATCCAACCTTCCATGCAATGAAAAAACACATTGATGTCTAGTACCACTTTATTTGTGACATAGTAGAGGATGGGAAAGTGAAATTGGAGAAAGTAGACACTTTGGTGAATGCTGTAGATTCCATAAAAAAACCTATGAGCACAAAGAAGTTTAGATTGTGTTCAGATTCTATGGGACTCACAACCCCAGCAGCTCAAATATTATCTTATTTTCAACTCTTCAAAGGTGTTTGACTATCATAAGAATGTTAGGAATAAGATGTCTTGAAATAATTGGTAATTCGTACCATTGATTATTTATTTAATGCTTATTATTTGCCTATATATTTTTATGTTCATCTTATGATGTCACTTTTTGGGACCTACCTCGATAAGTTGGCATCCTACATAGAAGGTGACTAGGATGTCATGCATCCTAAATTGATGAAGTAGGCATCTTACTATTGGAAATAAGATGCCATTTAATTGCAAATCCTAAACATTAATTATTTCATGTCCCTCCTAGATTCCTGGAATGTGTTCAACAACACTACGATTAGGATGAGATTAATATTTGATGAAATAATCATGATTATTGAAATTTGTAATTAATTCTAAATGTTAGGAGCATGTGAGGGCGTCCATTGTGAGTTCCTAAATAATAGGGGCACATGGGGCACCCACATGGTAAGGTGACTCACCTTAAGTTTAGTTAACTATTCAAAGTAACAAATAACACTTTTGAATGCATGTAAAGATCCTAGGAGTTAGGGTTTGATGTTTGCATGCATGAAGTTCAATTCAGTTTAGTTTAGATCAGTTCAGTTCAGTCTAGTTCAGAATTAGTTTAGTCTAGTTTAGTTTAGTTTAGTTATGGTTTAGTTGTCTTTAGTTAGTTTTAGTTGTATGCTAGTTAACTTCAATTAACTTGTAATGCATGGCTAATAACTTGAGTTGTATGATAGATAATAGGGACTATCTCCAGTTAGCAGGGGATGACCATTCTTGCATGAATGGTGTTGAGTAAATGTTTCAGTTAACAAGAAATCACTTGGAGCCAACTTGGGAACCCAAGATGCTTTATTGGATTTACCTATCTTGCATGATAAGATATTTTAGAAGGCTCAGTTAAGTAGAATTACTTTTGGGCACCATCTTTGAGGAGGAGCTTTGGAATTATCACCGAAGTGAAGGATGAGTTGTAGCTTTAGTTTGGGACACCCAAATGGATGAAGCACATGTTCTAAGCTTTATTTTTCATAGAATAACTCAACTTGAAGCAATATGGCATACCTATTCTAGGGCTTGGGCTTGGGCATTGTGATTGTCATCTTTTGAAGATTACAAGATTGCTTATTGCCTCTATATCTCATTCAAGTTGAAGAGAGTTTTCATAATTGTTATTGTACGTGTGAAGAAGATTGGTAAAGATAGAAGAAGAATTCTCAAGCAAGAATTGGAGCTATTGTATTTCAAAGATTGAATAATAGAATAATTCTCGTAGTTTTTTCCCAAAAGGGTTTCTCCACGTTACATCTTGTGTAATCTTTCTAATATCCTGTCTAGTTCTTCTATCAACTTTTGTCTACATTCTACAATAGTAAAATGGATTAATCAAGATAATCACCCACAAAGAATATATGTAACAAAGAAAAATCTTACTTAGATCAGCAGTATTAAAGTTTTACAGAGTATTAAGCTAAGAAAACACCTCATTTTTCAACATTTGGTATCAAAGCTGAGGTTGGGTAGAGTATTGGGATGCCTTTCTCTCTTAAAGTTTGAAGGATTTATTGGCTTAGTGGGAGCTTTTATTATTTTAGTAATTTTCTGATTTTGGAATTAAGTTTTTGTTACAATGAATTCAAGGTTAGATATTGAAAGGTTCAATGGTTCTAACTATGAAATGTGGAAATTAAAAATGGAAGATCTTCTTGAAGAAAGAGATTAGTGGTTAGTGATTAATAATGAGACAAAGACACCTACAACTATTTCAAATGAAGATTGGGCTAAGTTAGATAAAAAGGAAAGAGGAAAAATTAGATTATGTTTTACTGATGTTGTTCTTTTAAATGTTTCAGTGGAAACCAATGCATATAAATTGTGGAAAAGAATAGGAGATATTTATCAAACACAGAGTCTAACAAATGAGTTGTATTTGAAAAGGAAGTTATAATATTCATTAAAAATGAAAGATGGTGATTCAATAGCACAACATTTAAATGCTTTCAATTTAATTCTCAGTTAATTAGCATCTGTAGATGTAAAGCTTGAGGATGAGGATAAATGCATTTTATTGCTTTGCTCTTTACCATATTCTTGGGAAAATCTAATAGTTGCAATTAGTGGTAATGGTGCAGATCCAAAGATGGACATCATTCCTACTTTCCTATCAGAGGAGATGAGGAGGAAGTCTAAAAATAGCTCCCAAGATGCCTTGTTTGTAAGAGGTAGGCCTAAAGAGAAGGAATCTAAGGCAGACAAGAAAGGAAAGGGTAAGTCTAAAGGACAGTCAAAAACCCCTGGTAAGAGTAAGGTAAAATGCTGGAATTGTGGAAAACCTAGACATATTAAAAAGGATTGTCAGAGCAAGAAGAAGAGTACTAATGCTTCTACAGAAAAATTCGATAACAATAATGATGCATTAGTCATTTCTTCTAATACTGTTGTTGATAACTCTTGGCTTATTGAGTCAGGTTGCTCCTATCATATGACTCTTAGAAAGGAGTGGTTCTCTAAGTATACTGCATATGATGGAGGATATGTCTTCTTTGGAGACAACACAACAAAGGTTGTTGGAAAAGGAGAGGTAAAATTATGTTTCAGTGATGGTAGTGTTAAAACCCTTAATGATGTTTTACATATTCCAGAACTTGCAAGAAATCTATTTTCTGTCTCTAAGTTCAATGATTCTGGAATGCATGTGACATTTGACAAAGGTGGTTGCAAATTGGTGAAAGGGAATATGGTGGTTGCTAAAGGATCTCAGATTGGGACTTTGTTTAAGCTGAATACCTCAAATGTAAATATTTTATCAAATGTAGTTGAAGTTGAAAATACATGTATGCTATGGCACCATAGATTGGGCCATATAGGTGAAAAAGGTCTTAGGACCATTCTTAATAAAAATTTGGTTGATGGTATTCCTAATTATAATATTGGAAAAAATGAATTTTGTGAGCACTGTGTGTTTGGAAAGCAATCTAGATCTAAATTTCCTAGTGGTACAAATAGAGCTAAAAGATTATTAGAGATTATTCACTCAGATGTAATGGGTCATATGGATATTTACTCCATTGGAAAATATAGATACTATGTCACATTTATTGATGTCTCAAGATACACTTGGATATATTTTATGCATAACAAATCTGACATGTTTAATAAGTTTAAGGAATTTAAGGCTTTGGTTGAGAAACAATTAGAGCATAAGATAAAAGTGTTGAGATCAGATAATGATGGTGAGTATTGTTCTAAGGAATTTGATGATTATTGTAAGCATGCAGGAATAGTGAAACAAAAAACTACTCCATATACACCTCAACAAAATGGAGTAGTAGAAAGGATGAACCGAACCTTAATGGAAAGAGCTAGAAGTATGTTAAGTAGTGCTAAGGTTGAATGGTCCCTATGGGCTGAAGCAGTATGTACTTGTTATTTAATCAATAGATCCCCTAGTTCATCTATTGAAGATAAAATTCCTTATGAGATGTGGTTAGGTAAGAAACCTAGTGTTGCACATTTAAGGATCTTTGTTTGTGAGGATTTTGTTCATGTGCCTCAAGAAAAGTGATCTAAATTGGATCCTAAAGCACATAAATGCATATTCATAGGTTATGGTGAAAATGTAAAAGGATACAAGCTTTGGAATCCACTAACAAGAAAAATTTCTTTATCTAGAGATGTTATTTTTAGGGAATTTAGAGCTTATTCAGGAGAACAACCAAAGGAGAAGGATACTTCTCGAACAGTGCATTTTGACACAAATATTGAGAAGCAACAATATGCACATGTTGAAGAAAAATTGGATGGATTAGAAGAGGAGAGTTCAAAGAGTTCTTCTGAAATAGATGCTCAAGATGATCATATTGAGGAACAAGTAGAAACCCCTTTGAGGAGATCCACAAGACAACAAAATCCCATTGATAGGTATAGCCCACCTAATTTCTGTTATATTTTTGCTTTAATGAGTACTAATGATGAACCCAGTTCTTACAAGGAAGCTTTGTCTTCAAATGAGAACAAGCTTTGGTCACAAGCTATGCATGGTGAAATGGAATCCTTGGATACTTGTGACACATGGGATCTAGAGAGTTTTCCCAAAGATAGAAAGGCCATTGGTTGTAAATGAATATTTAAAAAGAAGATTGGTGCAGATGGTAATCTAGAAAGGTACAAGGCTAGATTAGTAGCCAAGGGCTACTCCTAGAGAGAGGGAGTTGACTTTAATGAAATATTCTCTCCTGTTGCTAAATTAACTTCTATTAGATTCTTTTTATCTATTGTTGTTGCTTATAATTTTGAAATTGAGCAAATGGATGTGAAAACTACTTTTTTGCATGGGAATCTTGATGAGGAGATTTATATGAAGAAACCTGAAGGTTTTGTTGTAAAAGGAAAATAATAATTGGTTTGCAGGTTAAAGAGATCTTTATATGGATTGAAACAGTCACCCAAAATGTGGTACCGGAAGTTTAATGCTTTAACATTAAAAATTGGTTATGTTAGGAGTGAGGAAGATCATTGTGTTTATATAAAAGTTATTGATGATCAACTTTTAATTATTATCTTGTATGTTGATGACATGTTGTTTATTGGTAACAACAAGGCAATGATCAGAGAATTGAAAGCACAACTCTTGAGCACATTTGAGATGAAAGATCTAGGGGCTACAAAATATATCCTCGGTATGGAGATTAGTAGAGATAGGGGTAACATAAAGCTTTTCTTAAGTCAAAGCAATTATGTTGATACTATTTTGAAAAGGTTTAACATGCAAGACAATAAACTAGTTAATATTCCTTTACCAGTTGGCACAAAGTTAAGTTTAGATATGTGTCCTAAATCTGATTTTGATTTTGAGTAAATGTCTGAAATTTCGTATGCTAGTGCAATTGGTAGTTTAATGTATGCAATGGTCAGTACAAGACTAGATATAGCACAAGCAGTGGGAGTTCTTAGTAGGTTTATGTCTAACCCTGGTAAAGAACATTGGACTTATGTTAAAAGGGTGTTTAGATATTTACGAGGTACTTCAGATTACTGTTTAGTTTATCATGGTTCTTATAATATTGATATTATGAATAGATCATTAGACATATAGGATTTTGTTGATTCAGATTGGGCAAGAGATCTGGACAGACAAAGGTCGAAAAGTGGCTATGTGTGCACTTTGTTTGGAGTTGCGGTTAGTTGGATGAGTAAGAGATAGCCCATGGTTGCTTTGTCCACCATAGAAGCAGAGTACATGGCTGCCACACATGCCTCTAAAGAGGTAGTTTGGTTATAGAGACTTGGGTCAGGTATTGGTTTTAATTGCAAACAAGTTAGGCTTGAATGTGATAGTTAGAGTGCTATTTGTTTAGCCAAAAATCCTATGTATCATGCTCGTACTAAACATGTAGATGTTTAGTATCACTTTGTGCAAGAAATGGTTGAGAGTGGGAAAGTATTAATTGAAAAAGTTGACATTTTGATTAATGCTACAGATCATCTTACGAAGCCAGTTCCTATAGATAAGTTTTCATGGTGCAAGAAGGCCATTGGCCTTGAGTCTTGCACTTGATGTAAATTTATTATTCCTTGTTTAGAATAATTGCAATGTATAATGTCAAGTGGGAGAATGTTGGAAATATGATGCCATTTAATTGTAAATCCTAAACATTAATTATTTCATGTTTCTCCTAGATTCTTGGAATGTGTTCAACAACACTAAGATTAGGATGAGATTAATATTTGATGAAATAATCATGATTATTGACATTTGTAATTAATTCTAAATGTTAGGAGCATGTGAAGGCGTCCATTGTGAGTTCCTAAATAATAGGGGCACATGGGGCACCCACATGGTAAGGTGACACTCACCTTGAATTCAATTAACTATTCAAAGTAATGGATAACACTTCTAAATGCATGTAAAGATCCTAGGAGTTAGGGTTTGATGTTTGCATGCATGAAGATCAATTCAGTATAGTTCAAATTAGTTCAATTCAGTTAAGTTCAAAATTAGTTTAGTTTAGTTTAGTTCAATTCAGTTACTTTCAGTTTAGTTCAATTCAGTTCAGTTATGGTTCAATTGTCTTTAGTTAGTTTTAGTTGTATGCTAGTTAACTTCGCTTAACTTGTAATGCATAGCTAATAACTTGAGTTGTATGACAGATAATAGGGACTACCTCCAGTTAACAGGGGATGACCATTCTTGCATGAATGGTGTCGAGTAAATGTTTCAGTTAACAAGAAATAACTCTGAGCCAACTTGGGCACCCAAGATGCTTTCTTGGATTTACCTATCTTGCATGATAAGATATTTTTGAAGGCTCAGTTAAGTAGAATTAGTTTTGGGTTCCATCTTTGAGGAGGAGCTTTGGAATTATCACCAAAGTGAAGGATGAGTTGTAACTTCAGTTTGGGATGCCCAAATGGATGAAGCACATGTCCTAAGCTTTAATTTTCACATAATAAATCAACTTGAAGCAATATGGCATACCTTTTCTAGGGCTTGAGCTTGGGCATTGCAATTGTCATCTTTTGGAGATTACAAGATTGCTTATTGCCTCTATATCTCATTCAAGTTGAAGAGATTTTTCATAATTGTTATTGCAGGTGTGACGAAGATTGTTAAAGACAAAAGAAGCATTCTCAAGCAAGAATTGGAGCTATTGTATTTCAGAGATTGAATAATAGAATAATTCTTGGTGGAGTTTTTTCCCGAAAAGGTTTCTCCATGTTACATCTTGTGTAATCTTTCTAATATCCCTTCTAGTTCTTCTATCAACTTTTGTCTACATTCTACAACAGTAAAATGGATTAATCAAGACAATCACCCACAAAGAATATATGAAACAAAGAAAAAGCTTACTTAGATCAGCAATATTAAAGTTTTACAAAGTATTAAGCTAAGAAAACACCCCATTTTTCAACACCTACATTATGGGCCCCATTAGTGGAGGCTAATTTCATGGCATGAGTGAAGTGTAAGTCCTTATGATAGATTATGAAAAATTATGATAGATTATGCCATATGACAGACTATGACATATTGTATGATGTTGTTGGAAATATAATATGCAAGACATGGGGGACCCAATTATGTAGGCGCCTATGCATGCAAGGGTATTACTTGCATTTGGACCCTTTGCTTGTCAAGAGGGAAAATGCATGTCAAAGGTTATGTTTTGCATGCATGTAGTGTGAGAGATAGGCATCCACTTTGGAGCTCTACAAATATGGGTGCTTAGTTTTGGAATTGCATGGTGACTCATTTACATGTACTATTATGTTGTTGAATTTATTCCAAAATTCAATACTACTGTACTTTTGAAAGAAACTTGTTTTACAAGTGCTTGTAATAATATTTATTTATTGTATATATTGAGTAGACTTTTGGAGTGTGGGGTTTTTCTCCCAAAAGGGTTTTCCCCACATATATCTTGTGTTATGTGCATTTGTATATGTGGCGACTCATTGTTTTTATATTTCTTGATATGTGCATTTTTTGTAGTGTAACTATTTAAGGTTTTAAATTTTTTATATTTAAATATCACCTCTAGGAATACCCTTCTATGTTCAAGACGAGCCCAAAGTGCATGATAGATTATCCACTCTCATTTATTAGCCTTTAACCCTCCCTAATCTATGGATGAATCTTGGTTTTACTTACATGATGATAACCCTAGCTTTGAAAGTTATATCATGTTTAAGATTTTGGAGTAGTGATTTTCGGACTCAACAAAATAATGTCATTGTTGAAGATAATTTAATTTAGTTTATATGAAAAAGACTATTGATTTAAGAAACTTAAAACCATTAATAATTTATAAGAACATTCTAGTTACAAAACTCTTGATCATAAAAGTTAAAAACTTTATCCCTTCCTTTTGAAAAGTGACAACTCTATTAAATCAACCTAGAAAGTAAGTTATTCATAGAGTTTTGATCATAAAAGTTGAAAACTTATATCTTCCTTTTGAAGAGTGGCAACTCTATTAAATTTTCCTAGCTAAAGTAAGTTATTTGCAAATTTAAAGCATGAATATCAATATACTTATGATGATTTTGCTGTGTGAATGAATATGATGTGCATAGAAATAATAGAATGATTGGTAGAGTAGAGATAGTTCTGGATGCAAGTATGATAATTATTGGCATAGTTGAACAAAACAGAAGCACATGTTGCTACCCAACACCATGTTTCACCTGCTAGCTCATCTGAGCATATGCATGATACATGAATTGATGTAGATCTATCCCCACACACATTCTCAACATTCTCAACATAATAGAAACCAAAAGATGCAATATAAATTCAACACTACAGAAGTTCACCATAATCTTCAAATTTAATTCCAATACTACAAACTAATCTACAACAAAACATTACATACTTGACCTTCATGGCCTCTTACTATTCAGCTCATTCTCTCCATTTTCTTTTAAACACCACTGAACCCACTCTATCTTCACACAACATCATTTGCAAATCTTTGTTGCTGTCCCAAAATGAAATTTTATTGCTTTTTATGAACAGCTACTTCCCACTTCAGGCTGCTCCCTTTTTAACTTCTTTTTGCTGCTATTACATCTTTGAATTTTGCTGAGATGAGATAAGGCCCCAAAATGGTGATCCCTTTTTTTTTCCAGACAGCCTCTTTACTAACATCTCTTTGCTGTTATGAAAGATATCAGACAAACTCACCGTCAACAATTCACCAATTCACCGCGGAAAAATTCACCATAACAAATTCACCTCAAGAAAAATTCACCACAGCAATTCACCACCAGTAAATTTTCTTTGAGGTGAATTTGTCATGAAATTTTTTTGCTATAAATTGTTGACCTTGAATTTTCCTAAAACCATTATAAAAAATAGACGAATCCCATTTCTATGCCTTCTTCTCCCTCCACTAAACTGTAGTTTCTTCTATTTTTTGAAACCTCATATAATGGCGCCCTTCTTCACGTTCAACGCCTTCTTGAAATGGGTAGATGTTCAGAAATAATTAAAAAAAGTGGGAGGCGAAATACCCACGCCCTCCCTTCACTCTCTCTACTTTCTCATTTTTAAAGAAAATCAAATAAAAATTCCAAATCTGATTTTGGAGCCACTCTTAATTAAATATGAAGTTTTACCTTTGAGAGTTACAGCAGCTCCAATTTTAATTATATGATTTTTTTTTGTTAGTGAAAAAGAAAATTACTTTTTCATGTAGTTATGTAGGTGATCTGAAAAATGAAATTTTTGTAACTTTTTAGTGGAAGCTCAAATTCACCTGAAAATGGATCAAGATGTCTGGAAAGATGTTCCTAAAACCCCAGCAAAACCATTTCGTTCTAGCTCTAATAAAACTTCAAAATAAATTGTTTTTTTTAACTGAAAACAAAGAAAATTAATTTCTTTCAACTGGTAAAGAATGTGATCATGAAAACTTGTCATATTAGGAAAAATACATCCATGAATATCCATGTAAATTTGCACTAGATCTCATGTACTTATAAAACAATTGTTTCTAGAAAACAATCAGTAGGCTTTCAAATTGTGTTTTGACGAAATCTTCAATTTTGTAGTTTGGACTCAAAATGAAGTTTCTTGACGTAAAAAGATGCCAAGAAACCAAAACAAATCAAAATTGAAAGAAAATAAATCAACATTTTTTTGGGTGATGAGAGATTGCTTATGGACCCAGATGCTCTTGCATCATAAATTCTTGATGAAAAATATAACAAATGCATCCTAATGCTAAAGAGAGAAACAATATTCAATTAATTAGCTTTATTAGATCTTGTGAGGTAGAGAAATGAAGAACTTAGGGCTGAGAATGAAAGAATTGAGTAACACAACTAATAGGCTATGCTCTAGCTCAATCTAGAGCATCAAAGAGAAAGAAATCAATAGTGAGTACCACAACATCAGATTCATGCAACAGTGGACAACAGGCAAGCTAATTTTCAAGCCTCTCTGATCCAATTGATGGGTAAGGTCTTTGGTCAATTTGTTTATGTTTTAGTAGATATTAGAGCTATAAAGTGTTTTATAGATCCAAAGATAGTTTCAAAATTACCAGTTAAACCAAGGCATATGGTGAATTCTTGGATGGTCCACTATGGAAAATGAGTAGAAAAGAGGGTTAGACTCTTTGTCTCTTTTGCAACGAGTTAGAGCTTCTAAATTTTCAGACCCAAGTCAATCTCTTTGTGACACCTTTAAGATTGTATGATGTAATTTTGGGTATTAATTGGTTAAGTAAGCATAAGTCCATAGTCAATTGTGAGGATAAAACTATCAGTTGCTTAGATAACTTTGGGAATCTAGTTGTGATTCATGGGTTTCAAAGACCACCTGAACTGAGGAAAATCTCAGTCATACAACTTAAGAATGCCTAGAGAAAGAGATGCTCCGTCTATGTCATGCACATTAGTGACCTTGACAATATGAAGTTGTATCAAGATGATTATCCTATTATAAGGAAATTCCAAGATGTTTTTCCAAAAGAACTAATGGAATTACCACCAAAAAGAGAATTTGATTTCTCCATTGACCTTCTACCTAGAACTGAGCCACAATCCAAGGCTCCCTACAAAGTGACTACTACTAAATTGTATGAGTTGAAGGCTCAATTGTAATAAATGTTGAGCCAAGGGTTCGTTAGACCGAGTGTGTCTCCATGGGGTGCACCAGTTATTTTTGTGAAGGAGGATGGTACCTTGTGTTTATGCATTAACTACAAGATGTTAAACAAGGCCACCATCAAAAATAGGTTTCCTCTTCCAAGGATTGATGAGATTTTTGACCAAATGAAAGGGGATATAGTGTTCTCCAAGATAGAACTCGAGTCTGGTTACCACCAATTAAGGATCAAGGAAGATGACATTTCAAAGACAACCTTTAGAACTTGATATGGTCACTACGAGTTCACTGTGGTACCATTTGGGTTGACCAATGCTCCAACAAATTTTATGAACCTCATGAACAACATATTCAAAGATAGACTAGATGATTTTTTCATAATATTTATAGATGATATTCTGGTCTACTCTAAGTCTATCAAAGAGCATGATATGCATTTGAGGATAGTACTACATCGCTTCAGAGAGCACAAGATTTTTGGTAAGCTATCCAAGTGTACCTTTTATCAGGACAAGGTGCACTATTTAGGCCACACCATATCAATAGAGGGAATTTTTATAGATCTAGAAAATATCAAGGCAATTGTAGAATCATCGACACCTCAGAGTGTGACAAAAGTTTATAGCTTCATGGGTCTTGTGAGGTAGTACAAGAAGTATGTGGAAGGAATTTCAAGAATTGCAGTACCAATCATGTCACTGCAGAAGAAAGGAAAGAGATTTGAGTGGACCAAGAGGTGTGAACAAGCATTTCAAATTTTGAAGGAGAAGTTTACAACAACCCCAATTCTGACTATACCTGATCCAAATGGTCAATTCACGATAATCACAAATGCCTTAGGTGAGGGTGTAGGAGCAATATTTGATGTAGGATGGGCAAGTGGTGGCATATGAGTCGAGGAATTTGAAGAAATATGAGCTGAACTATACACCACATGAATTGGAGTTGGTTTCCATAATACTTGCTTTGCAAATGTGGAGGCACTATTGTTGTCACATGAAATTGGGTGGTCCCACAATAGTGGTTTACACTTTTTGGGACATCTTTATTTTTGTTGAAATCACATATTTTTAGAAAATATAATGATATAAGCCTTGAAAAATTTCATTTAAAGGATTCTAATTGAAGAGGGTCTGATCAAACCACCTTAGATCAAACCCCCTTGGATAGAACCTTGCTAGTTTTAAACCATACCTATAACGAAGTCTCCTTTACACCTATCAAAATGTTGATAAAAAACCACTTTTGATTTACCTTTTGGGGGATCAAATGAATTAATTTAAAATTTATTTTTGTAAGTATGTAGTCCTTATTATAAGCTTCCCAAAAATTATAATATTAAATATTTTAATTTGATCATTATTTATTTTTTATTTTGTGTGAATGTAGGTTTTTCACCGAAAATTAAGCTCTCTATTCTGCACATGTGGAAAAATAGTAGATTCTAAAAAATATGTTCGGGCTAGGTATTGATGTCATTAATCCATAAAAAATAAGTAAATTGAATTTCGATACATTCAAAAAAGCCATGTTGTTTGTGGTCTGCCTATGTCTAAATTGTAATTGGTTTGACTTCAAAAATTGATTAAGAAATTTTTTTTCAATAAAACACTATGAAAAAAATGAATGTGCTAGATATCATAGTTACAAAGCTAAATTTGAAAAAAATAGAATTTTATCTTTCATAAAAAAAAAGATATGTTTTTCACAGTGAGCATCACTCTTTAAAAATGGTGTTTACTAATAAAAACTAGTTTTCAAAGGAGATGGAAAAAGAAATTCATTATGATTCATTTTTTTTAAATATATATTTAGAATCTACAGAAAATTTTTCACAAATCACTAGTTTTCATCATCTTCAAATTCCTCATGGTTTAGCAGCTATAAGTGCCCGAGAGTGAAGATTTAGTTAAAAAAATTAGTTCAATGTCCAATTTGGCCAAAAATTGTAAACCAGTATTGTGGGATCACCCAATTGCACCTTGCTGAACACAAAATTCAACATTCCAATCACATAGTGGAAACAACCTCAAGGTGTGGGACCTTTGCGTGTATGAGGTTGAATCTCTAGAGAAGGTCGACTTCCTCTTTCGATCCAAGTGCAATGTGTTGGTCCAACCCAACACATGAAAACCTACCACTACCCTACTTTAACAACTCATAGGGAAAAGGGGAGAAGGAATACATGAAAGGGAAATGGAGGTGGTACACCAAGATGGAAATTTGTTTCTTCCTAGCTACGAATGGTCAACAAAATCGATGATGAGGGACTAGGGGACTAACATGGATCTCTATTTGGCTGATTCCCAGAGGCATACAAGAAGGTTAAGGTTTGACAAGTTGCTAGAAGGAAAGGAAGGTTTCTCAAAACATCAACTGTAAACAATTTAACTGAAACACGTATGCATTAAAAGACAAAAAAACACATAGATATGAAGGCAATGGACTTACACAAACATTAAAAAGTTGAGAAGAGGCAAGATTTCTCAATTTCATAATGTAGAGGAAAAAGCCAATCTTTACAATCATAAAGTGCAAAATGCAAGTCTACTAAAGAAAAATCTCAGAGGAGCCAAAAGAATAACCCTTTTAAATGAATACATTTCTTGCCTTTATAGATCAAGCATAACTTAGATAACCACAAACAAAATCCTAACCCAACTAGGGTTAGCAGCAAAGTCTAGGCGTGAAAGGATGGAGCCATCCTATGAA
The DNA here is from genome assembly GCA_007258455.2 of Sequoia sempervirens. Classification (NCBI taxonomy): domain Eukaryota; kingdom Viridiplantae; phylum Streptophyta; class Pinopsida; order Cupressales; family Cupressaceae; genus Sequoia; species Sequoia sempervirens. The sequence continues at coordinate 204,413,995 of VDFB02105785.1, forward strand.
AATTGTGATTAGGGCATGGATCTATTGGGAAAGTCCGCAAACAACAATAAATGAGCATGGGCACCCATGAAAATCCACTTGCAAAAGTCAGGGGAGCAATAAATGTCATCCTTGAAGTATAGAAGTCGAAACATGTAGCTAAGGAAGTGGTTCAAGCATTGATGGTATCGCCAAGAAAACACACCAAAAACCATCAAAAGGTTGGGGTGTCAGGCCTGAAAGAAAACCTTTTATATACATTAAATGGTCTGGGGCCATGAAGAAGAGCACCTTCATTAGGGATTGGGTGTTGGGCCTACTTTAGACATCGAGCATGAGGCTTACCGCTTACCACTAAGCAAGGCAAAGCACATGAGGAAAGGGAAAACACTAAAGCTCGAAAGGACTCATTGTTCGTTGGAGATTGGGGGTTGGGCTTGCTGCTTATTGTTGACCGAAGACAAGGCAAAGTGATAAGAGGTAAGATAAAATTGACATACGAAAGTTTGAACAAAGGACTTAGATGGATTTGGAAGAAAGGGGACCTTGTGAGAGAAGGTTAAAACCTTTGAGAAGAAAATGGGGCTTAAAGAAGAAGGCAGAAGGGAAGAGAGATTTTTGGGAGTCGGGCATCGGGCGGATGCCTTATGGCTTATCGCTTACCATGAAATAGTAAACGATAAAGGGTATGAGCGAACCTTGACACCTGATAAACAACACTTGGTTGATTTTCCAAAAGCATATTGAGAATCGAGAATCAGAGGTAAAGGGGATCGTCGAAGCTCGATCACCAAAAGATTAATGCTTAGTTGATTTTTCAGAAGGATAGGAGGTAGAGGGAAAGGGTTAAGCCTGATAGGAAAAACCATAAATGCCAATGGGAGAAATGGAAGGAAAGGGAGAAGAAGAAGGATATAGGGGGTGATAGAAGAGGGATGCAAGGAAGTGAGCAAGTGACTGTAACCCAAAGGTTTGGAAGCACAACATTTAGCCACTTTTAGGAACCTTCAAGGAGAATTCATGCAAGATGGCCCATGCAGGATCTCTCAGACCAGTTATCAATGATGGGTCATTCAAAGGGTGGCATGAAATGCCAACATTTATGATGACTTCTACAAGATGATTGCTTGCTAATCATGGAATCCAAAGACCTTATCGGTCCATTGGGAATGAAGTCATGAAGGTAAAAATTCAATAGCTGGGCCTCCTTAAAGCAAGAAAAACATGTGCAAGGTGCACTTGGAAGAAAGGATGAAAAATAGAACATGCATTCCCTTAAGGAGAATGCAGGATGTGAAAGAGCACTTCATGGAAAGGAAAAACTACAATATGTACATAAAAAAATAGAAAGAAAAAAAATGGGAATTTTCCTCTGTTAAAGATGAACCTTTTGAAGGAGTCGATCTCTCTCAAACCATAGTTGTAAACCTCACCCAATTGCAACCACTGAAAACTGTTGTCAACATGCACGTGTCTGCACAAAATGATTGCAAGGTGAAGGATCACCTCATTGTAAACTTTGCCATTGCAGGGGAACCATATGATGCAAGTGTCAAATTCATTTGACACTTGTGCCTCGTGTGAACATATAGCAGCAAGGGTAAACTAAATTGAAGACGAGTCATCAAAGAAGAGTAATCTTTTTGTAGAGGTAAGAGAACTCACCCCACAAAAGGATAGGCCAATTATATCACTACTGATCTCCTCATTGCATGAATTGAAACCAAAAGGGAAAGTCTCCAGCTCACATGGTGATGCTAAATATGTCAAACCTGTATGTTGATCTACACAAAGAGTCTCTTCATCATGCACCTCAAATGAGAATATTTGAAGCTCCAACATACTATCAAATTGAGTAGCAGGAGCATCACTCTCCAGGAAGATGTGCAGTTCCTCAATAACTACTGAGTTACTTGCATTGATGCACACTTCATCAACACAAACCTTAGATTTTTGAGACACTTCAAGTGAAGAACTAAACTCTTCAAGTTTTCTCTTTGTTTTAATATCTTTTTGGCAACATGATACAAAAAAATCAAACTCTTAGCATGTAGTGGCTACCACATCCTCTTTTGTTTCATCACTCTTATGTTGTTGCCCTCTTTGCTTCTCTTTTGGGGGTGAAGGATTGGCATCGAAGCTTGAACAAAAAGCTTATAAATCATCCCAAAAGAGGTCCTCCACCTCAGAACTATAGACTTCAACAGATTGAGGATCTTCATCCACAATAACAGGGGATACACATGTTTGCTACTATTACTCCAAAATAATGGAGTTGTCTTCATCCATCAAGTCAAGACCAAGCTTCTCAAAATCCTCTATTGATATAGGTATAGGTGATATTTCTTCCTTTTTTTCAACAAAATAAGGGGAGACATCAAATGAGAGGATTGGTTCCTCTACTATATAAATTTCCTTTACTTTTATAGTGTCTTGCTGCTGCAACTGATTATCTTCAACTTTTTCTTGTAGTAGCTCAAGACACTCATTGTTAAGAGCATAAGAAGGCTTCTCAAGAACATCCTCTTCATTCCTAGCTCTAAACTACTCCTTCCTCTATTCTTATAACCAATTAGGATCCCATACCATTGGTCCACCTTTAAAGAGTGAAATAGCAATAGGGGGAGAAAAATAGCCAAAAGGGCATTGAAACTCTTGTTGAAGCTCTAGAAGGGGCTGCTCAATAGGAGTAAAAATTTGAGCCTCCTCATGGATTGGTTCTTGTGAGGAATGGAGGCTCTCAAAACTTGGGATCTCCAACATAAGAGATCTACTTGATGGCATAGGAGGTTGAAAATGAGTTTCAAGAGGCTGATTAGGATTCTTGAAACTAAAAATTTTGTGCTTGCAAACCTCCTACACAACAGGTTGCTTTGAAACAAAAGGAGGGCTAATAGAAGTTTCAAGAGGTTTGTTAGGGTTCTTGAAACTTACAAAATTATGCTTTCTTACCTCCTCCTTAACAATCTATTCTGGAACAAATGGAAGTGTTTGTCTAAAACTAGGCACACAAGGGGTTGCTTGAGTCTTAGGCATTTGTGTTAGAGAAAGGGCAAGTTTGAGTTGCTCTTGTCTAGCAACAACATCCTTTGTTGTACAATCCTATTGTTTCTTTCTTTGTTCCTCCAACTGCTACTCATACCTCCATTGATCTTTTGTCTTTTGCTATTGAGGATAGTGAGCTTGATGGACAAGCTCATCCTGTTGTGGGAAATAACATTGTTGCCCCTGATAGGCTTGATTAGCCCACTCCTCATGTTGTAGGTCAAACTCTTATTGTCTTTGAATATCATTCATTCATCTATTGAAATCCAACAATATGCTTGTAATTTCACTTGCACTCATATTACTAGAACTTTGGGGCTAACACAGAGAGAAACCAAGCTAGTTTTCAAAATGACGAGTCTCTTGGGTTTGCTGATAGGAATATGTGGGTGTCCAAGAAGACTGACCAGGGGGGGTGGTAAGCATTTTGATAAGATCGAGAAACCACAATAGTAGGGTTCTATGGAGTGAATGGGGAGATATAACCAACCTGATATGACTGATGGGTTGGTGCAAAGTTGGCATTTTTGTAAAATGGGGGAGTATACAAGTGGTTTCCATTAAAATTTGACATTTTAATGCATTAGCGAAATATTTGAAAATTACAAAAGGGAAGTAGAGGATTCTCCAACCAAAGATTTTGGGTACATACCAATAGTCATCCAAATGATGTTGCAAAGTTTCCAGGTGGTTGAAGAATTCCTCCAAAGGTTGAAATGTGGAAGAAGGCACCAACTCCTCAAAAAAATGAAGTAAACTTAGAATTGCTTGAACCAATAGATACGAATGGAGATGCCATGGTGTTTGAAGATATGCCTCAGAAGGAAAGATGTGCTAGAGAAAATACCAAGTTCTCTAGCAGAGAGAAAGGAGTCCCATCGGGTGTGCCAAAAACTGTTGTCACATGAAATTGCACCCTGTTGAACATGAAGTTCAGCATTCCAATGACACAATGGAAACAACCTCAAGGTGTGGGACCTTTGTGCATATGAGGTTGAATCTCTCGAGAAGTCTGAATTCCTCTTTCGATCCAAGTGCAATATGTTGGTCCAACCCAACACATGAAAACCTACCACTTCTCTATTCTAACAACTCACAAGGAAAAGGGGAGAAGCAATGCATGAAAGGGAAATGAAGGTGGTGCACCAAGATGAAAATTTGTTTCTTCTTGGTTGAAACTACTCAACAACATCAATGAAGAGGAACTAGGGGACTCACATGGATCTCTATTTCGTTGATTCCTAAAGACATACAAGAAGGTTAGGGTTTGACAAGTTGCTGGAAGAAAATGAAGGTTTCTCAAAATAACAACTATAAACAATTTAACTCAAACATGTATGCATGAAAAGACAAATAAACACTTAGATATGAAGGAAATGAACTTACACACATAAAAAATTTGAGAAGAGGAAAGCTTGCTTGATTTCATAATGTAGAGGCAAAAGCTAATATCACAGAGTGCAAAATGCAATTCTATGAAGGAAAACTCCAGAGGAGCCAGAGGAAGAACCCTTTGAACTGAATGCATTTCTTTCTTTCATATATCAAGCATAATTTAGATAACCATAGACCAAACCCTAACCCAACTAGGGTTAGCATCAAAGTCCAGGCATGAAAGGATGGATTCATCCCGTGAAAATCGTGATTTAGGGCATGGATCCGTTAAGAAAGTGTGCAAACAACAATAAATGAACATGGGCACCCATGAAAATCCACTTGTAGAAGTTAGGGGAGCAATAAATGTCATCTTTGAAGCTCAAAATTTGAAATTGGTAGTTGAGGAAGTGGTTTGAGCATTAATGGCATCACCCAAAAAATATGCCAAAAAATGTAGAAAGGTTGGGGCGTCGAGCCTGAAAGAAACCTTTGCTATGCATTAAATGGTCTGGAGCCATGAAAAAAAGAACCTTCATCAGGGATCGAGCGTCATGCCTGCTTCAAACATCGGCCATGAGGCTTATTGCTTACCACTAAGCAAGACAAAGCATAGGAGGAAACAAAAATCACTGAAGCTCGAAAGGACTCATCAAACGTCAAAGATTGGGTGTTGGGCTTAGCGCTTAGCGCTTATTGAATACAAGGAAAATCGGTAAGAGGTAAGAAAAAATTCTGACATTTGAAAGTTCGAACAAAGGACTTAGACGGATTCGAAAGAAAGGGGACCTTGGGAGAGAAGGTTAAAACCTTCGAGAAGAAAATGGGGCCTAAAGAAGAAGGAAAAAGGGAAGATATATTTTTTGGGAGTTGGGCATTGGGTGGATGCCTTACGGCTTATGGCTTACCATGAAACAATAAATAGTAAAGGGTATGAGCAAACCTCGACACTCGAAAGAATCACTTGGTTGATTTTTCAAAAGCATATTGGGAATTGAGGGTCAGAGGGCAGAAGTACCTCTTACCTTAAGAGGTAAAGGGAAAGGCCGAAGTTCGATCCCCGAAGATCAATGCTTAGTCAATTTTCAAAAGAAAGGATAGGGGTAAAGGGAAAGGGTTAAGTCTAATGGGTGAAACCCAAAATGCCAAAGGGAGAAATGGAAAGAAAGGGAGAAGAAGGAGATCAGAGGCGATAGAAGAGGGATGCAAGGAAGAAAGCAAGCGACAACCTGAAGGTTTGAAAACACAACACTTAGCCACTTTTAGGAACCTTCAAGGAGAATTCATGCAAGATGGCCCATGTACGATCTCTCAGATCAGTTATCAATGATGGATCATCAAAGGGTGGCATGAAATGCCAAAAACTACTTTTTAGGAAAGCCTTTTGAGCTAAAGATAGATCACTTAGGACTTAAGTACATTTTCACCCAACCAAATCTCAATGCACAATAAAGAAGGTGGTTAGAGTTCCTTAGTGAGTAATATGATTTTTGAATTGAATACATCAAGGGACATGGGAGAATAATGTAGTAGATGCTCTTAGCAAAAGGAGGTACCTAACAACTATGATAGCAACAAGTTCCAATTTGAGGCAACAAGTGGTCCAACATTTTCAAGGAGATGGATATTATGCTAGAGTTAAACATGCCTTAGAGGAGGATCCTTTGGACCATCGATTTGATGGGTATGTGTTTGAACTAGATGACATCTTGAGATATTAAAGGAGGATGTACATTACAGATTCTAGGGATTCGAGGAAGTTGATCTTAGAGTAAATCCATAATGCACCTTACTTAGGGCACCATGGAGTGACTAAGATGGTAGCAAAGTTGAAGTCCTTATATGTTTGGCCAAGAATTAGGAAAGATGTGATTGAATTTGTAGCTAGATGCTTCGAATGCCAACGAGTCAAGGCTGAGAAAGTGCATCCAGTAGGGACTCTATATCCCCATGATATACTTGAGTACAAGTGGTAAGTGATTAGCATGGAAGTTTCATATAGAGGTTGCCATGAGTAAGAATATGCATGCTATCATCTTAGTAGTTGTTGATAAGCTGACCAAGGTGGCAAATTTTATTCCAAAGAATCTTAAGGATCGATCCTTGACTTTGACCAAGAAGTTTTTCCAAGATATCTTCCATTTGCACTGAGTGCTAGAGACCATCATATCTAATAGAGATACACAAACGACATCTAGATTTTGGACAACCTTGAATGCACCTTTCAAAACCAAATTGAATTTCAATTCAGCATATCATCCTCAAACATATGGACAAACAAAGAGAGTGAATTAGGTAGTGGAAGATCTACTTCAAATATATTATATGGATCAACAATATAAGTGGGAGGAGTACCTACCATCGATAGAGTTTGCCTACAATAACTCTTACCATGTGTCCTTGGGTATGACACCTTTGGAAGATCTTTATGGGCGAAAGTATTGTACACCCATTTGTTGGGATAGAATGGAATATAGGATTATAATTGGTTCAGATATGCTTAAGGAGATGGAGGAACAAATCAAGCAATTTTCAGTGGGAGATAAGGTATTTTTGAGGGTTAAGCCTCATAAGAGTTCTATTTCATTTGGGAAATCTTCCAAGTTAGCTCTAAGATTTGTGGGTCCATTTGATGTGTTGGAAGTGATTAACCTGGTTGCATACTGACTTGCTCTACCACTTGCTCTAGCTCAACTCCATAATGTATTTCATGTTTCCATGCTTAAGCCATACCATCTAGACACAACTCACATACTTGATTGGCATTCTTTATAGGTACATGACCTGGGAGTTGTGCTAGTGGAGCCCATTCAAATCCTAGATAGACACAACATTAAGTTGTGAAATAGAGACATTATTCAATATAAGGTCTGATGGGACCTGTATTTTGTGGATGGTGCCACATGGGAGGATACAAAGGATATAAATTGTTCCTTTCATCATTTGATTTCATAGTTTTAGACACATGGTTGTTTAGATGAGATACGTTGATACTTTTTTGTTTCGGTTTTGCATGTTGTGATACTTGATTTAGCATACTGGATGCTTATTGAGCATAGAGTGGTACTTTAATTACTTCAGTCTTTGTTAACAAGACATCGAGACAATATCTTTTCCTAGTGGGGAAGGATGTCACATACTAATTCTCTGTTTGCATAGTTTTGACATTACATTATTTGGAAAACTAAATAAGACCTTGAATCCTTGACATGTGTTAAATCCATGAGTGATGTTTCAGGATATTAGCTAGATGTATTTTAAATTTGATGCATATGCTGAATTTTATGATGATGTAATGCACATGTTTTGCTTCAATTATGGTTTATGGGTTAATGCTATTGATTAAAAATTTAAATACAAGTGTGTGCAGGGACATTTCGAAGATGAAAAAATGGTCGAGGTAGGGGTGTTTAGCTGACTGACATCAATGAGTATGAGGGAATCTTGCACACACCACGTAGGTTCATATGTTTCACATTTTGCATGTAATTGGCCAAGTATAATTCTTGACTGTTTTCTTTGTGTTTGTTTGAAAATGAAGAAAAATAGTTGATATGCACTAGAATGTGGTAGTGAAGCTAAAATATAATCATTTTGACATTGTGAATAAGTTTATTTTATTTAAAAACCATTAATGTCTAGGATATGTTAATATAATAAAATATTATTATTATCCTATTAATGAAACTTAAATAATTTTATAAATTGAAACTTTGCATTAACAATAAAAAATTATAAATAAATTAGATAGAAAATTGATTTAAAAGTTTTCAGTTTAATAGAAAATTAAATTATTTTTAATAGATTTAGGTGCCTCCCTCAATATTGGGAGTACGAGGAGTCCCATATTGCTGTAGGCTGTCTGTAGACCCAAAAACAGATTGCCGGGTATCGTGGACTATAAAATAATATTATTATTTATCATTTTTAATTAAAATTAGTATGGCAGTTCAACTGGAAATGATTGAAAAAAATGAATCACAGGTAGAGAGAGAGAGGGGTTGAAAACTCTATTTAATTGCACAAATTATTGAAATCATTATTTCATCACAACTATGATGACATCGTTGATTTTAGTTAATTAAATCCGACTTTTACATCTTTGAACTTTGAATTCGATGAGAATGGCTTTTACTATTTGTTTGTTCTGAGATTAATTAAACATTTAAAGTTATATAGCGTTACAATATATAACATCATCGTTGATTTTAGTTAATTAAATCCGACTTTTACATCTTTGAACTTTGAATTCGATGAGAATGGCTTTTAATATTTGTTTGTTCTGAGATTAATTAAACATTTAAAGTTATATAGCGTTACAATATATAACATCTATTTCTATGTATATTTATTGTTAATAACAATTCAATCGACGTAATGTTCGAAGGAAATACTAGCTGACAGGATAAATCTATTATTATTATTACTGGCACTTGCAGCCGGTGAGCTGCAAGGAATACGCCGATAGTATTATATAATTACCTGAAAAATTATTGACCCTGTCTTTGCAGAAGATTTGGACATGAAAGGTGCTTAGATGAAGGATGGTTATGACATAACACAAGTTTGTGTAAACTTACTTGCCTTGATTGCCAAAAGGAAGATGCTTGTGGCCAGGTATATGTTCATTTGATGTTTAACGAAGTTTGTTTAAAAATTGCTGCCTTTCTTTTCATTAGCCTATAGAGAAGACCGGGTTAAGTGTCCTTTTTGTATGTCGACTTTTGATCACTTGCCAGAAATGATAGGTTCTTAATCTAATCAAACACTTTTCATCCTTTTTCTCAGTCAGGGAGAGGAAGAAGAGGGGCCATATGCTTCTTTCAGAAAACATATTATATATTCCTAGGCCACTTGTGCACAAAAGCAACCTTAATCTTGAAGAATTTTCTTTGTGTTCCTTGTTCAACACACCTTATGGAGTTGAGTTATACCGCCATGAAGTTTGAGATAACAAACTGATCCATTTTTCAGATCATTTTGTTCTCTGCATTGCATACACCTTCGAAATGAAGACTTCTCCCTGACTTTTGTGAATGGATTTTAAGATTGAAAAGTAATTGCATGTCACAGGATTTCTATGGCTTATATGACTTCTAAGAACATTGTGGATGACCTAGAGGAAAAGGAAAATGCTATGTTTCTCTCTCCTCCTCCCACCCTTAAGCCAAAGGAACTTGAAATATTGTAAACCTCCCAACGATGAAGATTTGACTGAAAGAGATTGTGTCCTAACTGAAGGTTGGAACATAAGGGGGTCTGCTATAGTGCTACTGCTTGATGCTACTATGTTTGGAGAGGGTTTAAGTGATTATGTTCATGGGCTGATAAGGAGCCTAAATTTGAGGTTTTCGCTTAACAAATGCATTGAGGTTACTATGGAAATTGACAAACATAATGAGTGAAGATGGAGGAGATGGTAGCTGTTTTTAGAAGTTCATTTAAGAATAATAGGAATCTGGTAGTTCATGACTTTAATAGTAGAGCTAATCATGAGAAAATTAAAGTTATAATCAATGATATGAAATCACTAGTAGGACACCTTCAGGATGACCCTGCTTGTTGCAACTGCACGTGTGGCTGACTATGAGGACAATGACAATCTCTGACTCAGGCTGATCATTTAAATGTGGATTGAAGTTACTGCCATGGAGAAGGGTGGTTTCTTTGTGTTTTTATGCGTATAACTATACTGCATTGAAAGATGCTATTGTAAAACTGAGTCCTATGATCTTCATCTTTGATAGCTGGTTCTTTGCCATAGCAGCAGCAGCTTAAAGAGAATGTATGCCATTTAGTTTTTACTAAAATAAAATGATAGAATACTTCTAAATAACTATAATAGAACTTTGCATTTATTAGAAGAATCCACGTTCCTCATGGAGAGCACATGGCCCTCTGTTTGGGGCGTGGTACTCTACAAAGCAGTTCACATGCCTTGACCTTACATAGTTTGCATGCATAACAACTTACGTGCCTTTACTACCCTTGGACATTTTGCTTACAGGTTCATAGGCGTTTGCATATACAACATCTGGAAAATAAAATAAAATTCCACAGAACTCTGCTCTCATAACTGCATAAAACTGCCAGGTATGGTTATGAATAAAATGAGCAAAAGAGAGTGTGAAGCCTTTTCCTGGTAATCCAGAAACAATTTGTGAAACACATTAGGTCTTGACGACTAAATGATTTAAACATTATCTTCAAAAATGAGTGGGCATAGTTTGCAAGAAAAAAAACTACAAAACCCTACCAAAGCATATTTTTTCTAGATTGAGGTGAACCGAAACAAATCTCCATACAGCTGAGCTGCTTCAATATTTTCATAATAAACAAAAAATAGATCTAAAAATATCAGGGTTTTCGAGCTAACAGATTCTTGAGCGTTGATAGGGGATTTTTGTAGCTTTTAAACAAAACAGAGATAAGCATAACAAAATATATTAGAACATCACAGTTCTGCTGCAATAATAAACTTTATTGATCTCAATAATGATTGCAAATGCAGATTATAGATTACAGTGAACAGTTAAAATAATGCATATTTATAGGAAATATAATCATGGTTGACATTCTAGCATCCCTTCCCATTGCAAGGATCAAATAAATTGGATGTGCACCGTAATAGCAGTGTAGAAGGTTTTTGTGTAACCATAGTAAAAACATTAAACCCAAATGAGAACTGATGGCAATTGCAAAGTTCTTTCCATATTTGCGATGTGAGATGGATCATTATATACTGATGGCAAAGCGCATCTTCTCTATTTTTCATAAAAACTGATCATGCAGACAACACATAATTTAGAAAAAATAGGCCTTCCTTTCAACCAACAGGATTCTATAGCCATATACATGATAAAGAGAACTAAAAAGAGAGAGGGAAAGAGAATTACCTGCAAGTTCCTTTATATCTGTCATACAAAGCTCATAGAATTGATATTAATTCCTTGATAAAGGGGATTAAAGCAACACAATAGATTTTGGTTGGCAAGAGGCCAAATTTAAATAAAAGGCTGTTATTGAATGTAGTTGGCTATAACATTAAATACGAAGCATGAACCTGCGGTCTTGTTTCTTGTAACTATGGGATGAATAATAGACTCATCTAAAGACATAGCTACAACTCAAAGGACATTTGAATTTCAAATGGACAACAATATTTGCATCAAAACTCATCATTTACACCCTTTTTAATTCTCCAAATCGAACTGCGAAAACCTGGTAACTGTGACACAACCATTTTAGTAATAGCAAGACCAGGTCTTAATATTCATAAAGAAGAATGGGGACCCCTTCAACAAAAAAGAAAAAATTTGTAAGGTTTCTCCCTCAAAAAGATTAACTTTTGTGTCCATTATTGGCATGAGGCTTTCTATGTCGTCAATCTTAACAATGTTCTTAAAACCCTTGGGCCAAAAAAGATAGGCTGAAATCCCTCTTCTGTTTCCGTGAATGTTGTAGTAGATGATTCAACATCTGCATCATCCCCTATTCCCTGGAACTGATAGAGGGCAAGATTTTCCAAATTCTAAGCACTGTCGCATTTGAACAGGGTACAAACATCCATTTAGGCATAATGGAAGGCAAATTTTTGTCAGATGTTATAGCTGGAAATGCTCTAGTACACATTTATGCAAAATGTGGAAGCACAAACAAGGGGCGCCACTGTTTGACAAAATGTCTAAAAGGGATGTCATCTCATGGAATGCAATGATTGAAGAAATCCACAAAATGAATTTGTTAAAAAATGTTTTAGAAACTTAAAAGAAAATGTAATAGCAAGTGTAGAACTAAATTCAATAGCCACACCACTCCTTAGTGCCCCTGCCTCCTCTACCCCATCCTTCTGCCTTTCATTGTAAACCCTAAAAACGGAAGCATGACCTGAATCCTATTAAAAATATATTTAACACAAGAAATGAGAGAGACTAGTTTTAAAGGCAAAACAAAATCTCTCCTTTCCTAGACGCAATTAGGCATGCCGCCTACCCTGTCCAGAAGGTCCTTGATAGTTTGGGAGGGGCTAAGGCCCAGCTGAACAACTTGCTGCCATCGCTCCCTCCGAGTGAGTCCTATGCATGGCCCGTACAAACGATAAACAATGCTTAGAAAAATAAATGTGAGAGATGTTGTTTCAAACCTCTCCCGTCCAGTTCTGAGCTCCCAACTTTGATTAATAAGAAAAAAATGTTAAGAAAAGCCATAACGAAGAGGACAGGAAAAACGTGCAAATGTACAAGCGCTTACCATAAACCTCATCATGTGAGGTAAGGGAGTCCGACGGTGCTGCCTCCGCCAAAGTAGCAGAGTGGGTAGAAATAACATCATTTTCCTTCTTTAAACAAAGCCTTCTCTTCTCTCAGCGAACAAACAAGATCGAATGCCCTGCCCCAACTCTTGCTTTCACTAAAATTCATACCCAACTGTTTGTGTTGCGAAATATTTGCACCGATATTTTCTTTATTCTATCTGTCGGCAAAAAACCTAAAACACAAAAGCACACAATACGTTAGGGCGACAAGTCAACAAGAAGTGGCAAGTGGAAGGGAAAATCCAGCTTACAATCCAGGTTACCTGAAAACAACAGTTGCAGGTTTTCGGGCTCAGGCGTGAGACAAATTCACGGTGTGAGACAAATTCACACATAACATAGTCTATCGGCTAAATTATTCTATCTGTCGGCATAAATATTTGCACCGATATTTTCTTTATTTTATCTGTCGGCGGAAAACCTAAAACGCAGAAGCACACAACACGTTAGGGCGACAAGTCAACAGGCAAGTGGCAAGTGGAATGGAAAATCCAGCTTACAATCCAGGTTACTTGAAAACAACCGTTGCAGGTTTCTGGGTTCAGGCATGAGACAAGCGGTGTTGAGGCGTGACAAATTCACGGCGTGAGACAAATTCACAGTCGCAACCTCACACATAATATAGCCTATCGGCTAAATAAAACGCAGAAGCACACAACACGTTAGGGTGACAAGTCAACATGCAAGTGGCAAGTGGAATGGAAAATCCAGCTTACAATCCAGGTTACCTGAAAACAACCGTTGCAGGTTTCCGGGTTCAGGCATGAGACAAGTGGTGTTCAGGCGTGACAAATTCACGGCATGAGAGAAATTCACAGTCGCAACCTCACACATAATATAGCCTATCGGCTAAATTAAGAAATTTGGTAGTATGTCTGATTTGTTAATTCAAGATTAAATTGTAGGTGAACCCTTTTGTTTAAAGTTATATGATAAGGTATACGACAATAAACTTAGTAGATATGCTTTGAAATTAAGATTGACTATGAAATATTGAAATATGCTTTTTAATTATATTTAATCATCGTGAAGAAATATTATACATAATTTGGATTTCCACTTGATTCGATTGGAATTATAGACTCTTTCAATTGCATATTATTTTGGTAAATTGCAAGTAAAAATGTTGAATGAGTTTAATTATTTGAACCAAATAAAAGGGGAAGCCTTCAATGATATCGTCAATTTCCTTCTTAAATTTTAAGTTTCAAATGACAAATGTTTTAAAATTATTAGTTAATGCATGATAAATTAGGAAAAATTGTATTTTTTGTGTCCATGGAAATTTACCTTATGAGATAAGTGTCAAATGTGGGAAATCAGGGAGCATAGATTTTACTTTTTTCAAATCTACTTTTATTTTGATGTATACATGCTTGGCCAAGCTATTTAGACCATTGAGATAGATGGATTTATTGCCATATCCTAGTATCGATTATAGCATGTTCTAATATGATAGAAATGTATGTAGATATGCTAGGCATGCACCAAATTCCATCCTATTCATTGATTTCTTTTTGCTAAGCATCTCGTGCAAGGTCAGTAGTTCTTCATGTCAGGAAGAACTCTCCGGAGAAATGTAAGCTTCATGGTTGGATGGAAAAAGCATCTGGATCATGTTCTCATCCTTTGAGTTATAGGATGATATATGGATTGGACTATTGAAGATTCTAGCATGTATGCACTCTATTTGTATTATTTTGACTTGTTGACTATGGACTACCTAAGTCACTTATTGTTCCACACCATCTTATGTTATTATGAACCATGTATGAATATAATATTTCGCATGATGATATGACTTGTAAAGAGATATTTCCCTTATATTGATATGAATGAAATTATTGCTTGTCATTATGATTTATTGAATATTATTTGAATTTCGCATGCTTTTGATTGAATTTCGCATGTTACAAAATAATTCTATTAAAAATTATCTAACTCAAGCATGCCTTAGATATATAGATACATAGTAAATAAATAAAATGTTGAACTTGATGAATATATGCATAATCACATGCCAAAATTATAATAGTGAATCTAAAACATTGTAGAGTTTGAGCATGTAGAAATCTACACATATAAATCTAGGTACATAATCCATACACCTTGATGGCAATCCACAATAACATCATTATCAAGTGCAATAATAGTACCAAAAAACAAAATGAGTCCAAGCATATAAAATTATGATGTATGCATCTCATAATGCATTATCAAACAATAGATACCAATACAAATCCTCATTGATAACATATATCAATGGAAATTCAAAACATCACATATAGTGATCAAATATATAAAATCACAACTTAATTATCCAAGGTACACAATTAGGACATCTTGATGGCAATACAAGGTCCCATCAAAAAGTTTGGTATAAAAGATCAAAACACATTATCCAATCATTCGATACAAAATATAGTATCTAGAATTGAACATATGGTAGTGGACATTAAACAAAAGGTTATTCCCAAGTTGCTCAGAAATAGACTTTGGTGATATTTTTTTCCAAACTGTTAAGTTGGCATCTATCAAGTTCCTATAGTTTCTAGTAGTAGTGTTTTATTTAGAAATAGAACATATGGGTGTGAAGACATTATTCTTGCATGGTAATCTACATGACACAACTAGAGCACTCTATGGAGAAAGGAATAGAAACTTTTGTATTTCTTTTTCACTTTTTCTTTTTTTTTTTTCTTTACAAATAAAACCCTTTCAATTTCCTAAGTAACCTTTTATGAAATATTTATTTTTTAGATAAAATAACTAAAGTCATTAAATGAACATTACTGATTTTCAAATGATTTTTCTTAATAATCAACACTTTGCCTAATTTGATCATTTCAATGAAAGAAAACATGTCAAATATATTTGTACAATGATAAATCAGTTTTTTACTAAAGTATTATTTTATTTTTCTACTCAACAATACTAAATCCATTGCAAGGCATAAACAATTATAATTTAATCTTATCAATATAATTTTTCTTTCAAAAGAACACAATGAAATATGGAAAATGATTTAATGCAATTAATCAAAGGGTTTGAACCTACAAAAATCATGCAAACACATTTTATAGGTTTCCATAGAATTTAGAATCTAGAATCAACCAATTCAATTTTAGGATCACATGGCCATACAAGATGCATCTCATAGCTTGATCTCAAAAAAGATAGATATAACACACAACACTTTTATCCAAGTTGATTCTCTTACATTAAACCATCATTGAGAAAAATTATGTTTGCACACTCAATACAAGATAATCAAAGCACAATATATTACAAATGATACAATATCCATAACATGATATCAAAATATGTCATATACCAATTCTCTATTTGCATAGTTTTGACATTATGTTATTTGGTAAACTAAACTAGACCTTGAATCTTTGACATGCATTAAATCCATGATTGGTGTTTATGGATATTAGCTGGACGTATTTTAAATTTGATACATATGTTGGATTTTATGATGATGTAATGCACATGTCTCGCTTTGATTATAATTTATGGCCTAACACTATTGATGAAAATTTAAGTGCAAGTGTGTGAAGGTACATGTTGAAAATGAGAACATGGTCAAGATAGGGATGTTTAGTTGATTGACATTGATGAGTATGATGGAATCTTGCACGCACTAGAATGTGGTAGTGAAGCTAAAATATAATATTTTTATGTTGTGAGTAAGTTTACTTTATTTGAAAATGATTTGTCTAGGATAATATTGATATAATAAAATATATTATTATTCTATTAATTAAATTTAAATAATTTGATAAATTGAAACTTTGCATGAGCAATAAAAATTAATAAATTAATTAGATAGAAAATTGATTTACAAGCTTTCAATTTAATAGAAAAATTAAATTATTTTTAATAGATTTATTTAAGAACGTGCAAATTGTGATTTTAATAAGGATGATTTTTTAAAATTAGTATGACAGTTCAACCGGAATTGATGACTGTGTGTTGCATGAAGAGCAAATTGCCATGAAGGCTGCGAGTGGAAGGGGGAAATTGGAGATTCACTTATTTTTCTTTAACAAAATTAATGGCATGGAGTTTGAAAAGGAACTTTACACCTCTTTCCAACCCTCATTCGGGAAGGGGGGAAAATAGAGCAAAAGAGATATATACACCTTATCAAAAGAAAAGCAGCTGGCTGCAGACTTTGGCAGAGAAATTATGGTGAAGAGGATTTGGAAGCAGATCAAAGGGAGGAGAGGAGCAGGCGGCATCTAAGAGAAGGACGACTGTACAAAAGGAGGGACATGGCATCAGCAGGTCGTGGTAAATCGACTAAAAACTTGTTAGGTTATCCTTTTCTCTAATTTCCTTGCAAATGTTGAGCATTGCAATGGAATTCCTCTTCATCGCCCTTTTATTTTCCTCTGTAGATCACAAGTTATTTGATTGTATTTTCCGCTATGTTCAAATTGAAATTTCATGCTGTTTCCTGACTCCTTGACTTCCCTTCAAAACCAAACCAAAGTGATGTGCCCTGACCTGTGCAATCTGCAATTTAAATTCATATGGTTCCTATTTAATACATTGCTTTCATTTAATATATGTTTGTGCCCTTGTAAATCTGATCAACCAAATCTGGTCGCCGCCCTAGCATCAATCTAAAATGTAGAAGAAACTTAACGTCAGACCCAAACGCCTTTTCCCTCAATCCTCACGCTGCCACTGCTTTAGCAATCTAGAGTTAAGTTTTCCAATTTATTGTGCAGCCTTTCGCCAATCGTGGATTTCGGATCAAAAGATTTAACCGTGAGTTTTGATTTCTATATTAGAATGAATAGTTGCCATCTATACACAAACCTGTATAAATAATTAATTCTGAGCTGAGTAAATAATTGTGATTCATAGTTTCGAGCGCATTAGGAAATCTGATCATTTCTATTCACCTCTACAAAATTTTGATATGAACCATTAGTATATCAAGTGCATTGAGAAATCCAGAACAATTGATATGATATACTCTCGGCCAGCCTGTGTCTTCCTTTGCATGCACGTCTACCTGGGAGGGGTCGATGAATTTGCTCTTACTCTTACTTATTGTTAGTTTCTAAGCTCTGTTGTTTAAAATCCATTTCGTACATTCCTGCAAACAAATCCCTCTATGGCAGTTTATCTGCATTTTTAATCTCTATTGCACTGTGGTTGAAAACTCTATTTAATCACACAAATTACTGAAATCATTATTTCATCATGACTGTGATGACATCGTTGATTTCAGTTAATTAAATCTGACTTTTAAATCTTTAACTTTGAATTCGATGAGAATGGCTTTTCAGATTTTTTTGTTTTGAGATTAATTAAATATTTAAAGTTTTATAGTGTTATAATATATAACATCTATTTCTATGTATATTTATTGTTAATAATAATTCAATCGACATAATGTTCGAAGGAAATAATAGGATAAATCTACTATTATTAAGAAATTTGTTAATATGTCCAACTTGTTTAAAGTTAGATGATATGGTATAAGGCAATAAACTTAGTGGATATGATTTGAAATTAAGATTGACTATGAAATATTGAAATATGTTTTTAACTATATCTAATCAATGTGAAGAAATGTTATACACAACTTGGACTGTCATTTGATTTGGTTGGAATTATACCTCTTTCAATTGCATAATTTTGATAAATTACAAGTAAAAATGTTGAATGAGTTTAATTATTTGAACCAAATAACAAGGGGAAACCTTTAGTCATATTGTCAGTTTTTTTCTTAAATCTTAAGTTTCAAACTGCAAATGTTTTAAAATTATTAGACAATGCATGATAAATTAGGAAAAGATTGTATTCTTTGTGTCTGTGGAAAGTTACCTTCCAGGATAGGTGCCAAATGTGGGAAATTAGGGAGCATAGATTCTGATTTTTTCATATCTACTTTTGTTTTGTTGTATACGGAATTATGTTTGGCCAAGTTATTTAGACCATTGAGATAGATGGATTTATATATATATATATATATATATATATATATATTCTCTATCATATCCTAGTATCGATCATAACATGTTCTAGTATGATAGAAATGTATGTAGATATGCTAGGGACGCACCATATTCCATCTTGTTTGTCAATTTTTTTTTGTTAAGCATCTTGTGTAGGGTCAATGGTTCTTCATGTTAGGAAAAACTCTCCAAGGAAATGTAAGCTTCATGGTAGGATGGAAAAAGCGTCTAGATTATGTTCTCATCCTTTGAGTTACAAGATGATATATGAATTGGACTATTGAAGATTCTAGCATTTATGCACTCTATTTTTACTTCTATTTGTATTTTTTTGACTTGTTGGTGATGGACTGCCTAAGTCAGTTATTGTACCACACTATCTTATGTTATTATGAACCATGTATGAACGATATGCCACATGATGATATGAATTGTAAAGAGATATTTCCCTTATATTGATATGAATGAAATTATTTCTTTCCATTTGATCTATTTAATGTTATTAGAATTCCACCCGTTACAAAATAATTCTATTAAAAATTATCTAACTCAAGCATAACTTAGATATATAGATACATAGTAAATAAATAAAATGTTGAACTTGATGAATATATGAATAATCACATGCCATAATTATAATAGTGAATCTAAAACATTGTAGAGTTTGAGCATATAGAGCTCCACATATATAAATCTAGGTACATAAACCATACACCTTGATGGCAATCCACAATAACATCATTATCAATTGCAATAGTAGTGTACCAAAAAAAAAAGAGCCTAAACATATAAAATTATGGTGTATGCATCTCATAATGTATTATCAAACAATAGATACCAATACAAATCCTCATTAACATATATCAATGGCAATCCAAAACATCACATATAGTGATAAAATATATAAAATCACAACTTAAGTAAAAAAGTTACACAATTAGAACACCTGGATGGCAATACAAGGCCCCATCAGTAAGATTGGTATAAAAGATCAAAACATATGTGATCCAAAACGCATTATCCAATCATTCAATACAAAATATAGTATCTAGAATTGAACTACACAAAAGGAAAATATCCTAGTAGACATTAAACAAAAGGTTATTCCCAAGTTGAGGAAATAGACTTTGGTGATTTTTTTTCCAAATTGTTAAGTTGGCATCTATCAGGTTCCTATAGTCTATAGTAGTAGTGTTTTATTTAGAAATATAACATATGGGTGTGAAGACATTATACTTGCATGGTGACTTGGAGCAATAGATCTACATGACACAACCAGAGCCCTCATGGAGAAAGGTAAAGAAACTTTAGTTTATAGATCAAAGAAACATTTTTATATTCTCAAGCAATCTCCTAGGATACAATATCAAAATTTTGACTCTCTTGTTTTGAGATTGAGATTTTGAATATCTAAATTAGATTATTATGTTTATTACAAGATGGATGGTGATTTTTTCCTTGTTATCATATTGTATGTAGATGACATGTTATTCTTTGGTAACATTGAGGAAGTGAATTTTATTTGAAGTCTTAGTTTTCAAACAATTTAACATGGAATTGGGTGTAGCCAAGTACATTCTAGGCATGGAGATTCAAAAAATAGAGTAAATAGAAAGCTTTGGTTAAACCATAGCAATCATGTGAACTCAATATTGGGCGTATTTAGTTAGTTTACAAGAATTTGAGAGTTTCTATCTTGATTTAAGTAGTGAGAACCTTTAGCTATTTCATGGCCAATCACAAACAAGATCATTGCAACGTAGTTAATAGGGACTTCAAATATTTGTAGGCCACCTCTAAGTACTATATTTACTATCACAACGATTTTATAAAGGAATATCACTTAATAAATATTTTTGGATTCATAGATTCAGATTGGGCAAGTGATGTTGACAACAAAGGATCCAACAATTGTTATGTTTTCAATTTATTTGGGTTATGTTAGAGAAAGTTCTAGGCTATGGTCACTTTATCCACTACAAAGGTTGAGTATATGGTAGTCACTCATGCATGCAAGGAAGCCTTCTATCTTATGATATTGTGTCCAAATGTGGGGTTGAGGTAGGGAGCTATCATAATACTTTGTAATATCAAATTGTCATATGTTTGACAAAGAACCTAGCCTTTCATGCAAGGACAAGGAACATAGATGTATATAGTAGCATTTTTTTCATGGTAGAGGATGAGAGGGTGATTTTGGTGAAGATTGATGCTTTGGAAAATGTTGTAGATGCATTAATGAAGCTCATGAGCATAGATAAGTTCAAGCGGTGTAGTGAGTCTATAGGCCTTACAATTTGTAGTAATTAGTTGGTAGTATTCATGTTCCCCTTTGCTCTTGTAAAGTATATTTAACAAGTGGGAGAATATTGGGATAGGTGTCATACACCTAGCAATTCCAATCCTCAAGATTGCCCATTTCATATTTTTTTTATTTTTTAATTTGTGAACCCACATGGAAAAGGGTCTTCCACGTATGACATGCCCACATGGAAAAGGGTGTCCCACGTATGACATGGCCATTATTGCATGTGTATGTCTTATTATAATGTGAATAATAGTGTGTATGAGAATATATTGTCATAAGGATGTGTAAGAGCATATGGGACAAATATATTGATGTAAAAAGATATTAAGATGAATAAGAGAATGATTATAAAGTTACCTTGTTGACTAGGAATCTTGCCAACATATTTATGATGCATGTTTTAACACATCATAGAGCATCTTTTGAGGGAGATTATGGAGACAAAATTAAGAACCCAATTTGGTAAGTGGATTGTGACAAAGTTATTGAGAATTATAACATAAAAGCTTCTACTATTATTAGCGACTCATCATGGAGGGGGCATTAGAATTTGGGTGCCCTCTTTGGGTCATGTATTGGCCCATGTTTTGTGGTTTACTATTTATGGTTTCTTGTATCAAATCTCCTTTACTTTGGATGCTTGGATTGGAGCCAACTATGGGTTGTATGATTGATTTGTACATGCTATTATGCTACCAAAATTACTCTAAAATTTGAATGCTAAATAATACAATTGGTTTTTCTTTGAAGCATGGGGTTTCTCCCAAAAGGATTTTCCCCACATAAATCATCTTGTTATAATATAATCTCTATGTGTATTATTTTTTGTAATTGTAAGATTAATTGTTTTTGCACATGTACCTCCCTTAAAAGTTTAGTGTAGGAAGTGTATTTTGCACCTTTGCTTACTTTCAACTTATTCATTTTAATACAAGCGACATTTTTGTAGTGTATTAAATTGTGTGATTATTTAAATTGAAATTCAACTACATAGTTTAAATTCAATCTTCATCAACCTATATTTTATATATTGTGGTTCATAAGAACCTATTTCATAACCATGAATAATTTGTTTAACACTTATTAAATCTTGGTGATGCTCATAGGGTCAAAGAGTCAAAAAACTTCAAGAGACCACCCATCCTAATACTACTGACTCGGCCATCACTTGCTATCCCATTTGCAAAAAAATTATCAAGTGGCATGTCTTATAAGCCACTCTTTATAGAGCTCCCTACGTCATACCATTTCCATATACATAGTGTTTTCACAATGTATTAAATTAATTGACAATTTGTTGGATTCAATTGTGTAGTTTCAAATTTTGAAAATTTCAATTAATCTTCATGGAACCATATTTCATGAATAGTGGTTCACAAGAATTTATCTCTCATGACTATGAATAGTCCACTTGTTACCCATTGCATCTAAGGAATGTTTACAAGGGTGAGTCACCATAACTCCTTAGGAGTTCATCCATTCTTGTAATACTCTAGCTCACACACACTTAACCATGTAGTTCTGCAACAACCTAACCCACTTAGCTTGCTATCCCATTTGCAAAACTTCAAGAAAACATTAATGATTGTGAATAATTAACTATAGAGTTATAGCTAATTCATTTTCATATAAGTGGGGGCGGGTGCATGAAGTTGGGTTACACTTTTGTGGCCAGCTTCAAAAAAAGTTTGGAAATGACATAACACGAGCTCACGTTATAACTCGCTCGTATTATTTCATTTTAAAAGCAAAAAAAAAAAGTGAAAGCTATTCATTTTCTCTTTTCTATTTTTTTGCTCTGCCCACAGCCAAAATCCCTCATTTTCACGCCCGTGTTCTAGGAGGAGGAATTCTTCAAAATTCATCAACAATAGTTGCTTTTCGTTTGCAAAGATGGTGCCACGATGATGAAGAGGTGCATGAGGTAAGTATTGCTTGCTATTTTTTTTGAATTTCTTAGTTTCAAGTTGATTTTGTTTGTTTTAGGTTAGATTTAATTGTTTTTTTTTTAAATTTGTAGAAGATACAAATAATCCTTAAAATATTCAACGAGAAGAATAGGAAAATGCTCCTCAACAAAATAAACCTCCCCCACCAATCACTCAATACCCTCTTGGCACTCAACAAAATTTGAGGAGTGAAATTGAAAGCAACAAAAAAAAAATGAGGATCTTATCAGTAGATTGAGTGATCCAAATGCTTCAACCACAGAAAGAATGACACTAGAAAATTCAATGAAAGAGATGTTAAAAAATGTAGATTCAATAACCCAACAAATAATGGGATGGCAAGATAGGAGGTAGGCAGCTAGGGCATATTATGCAGATAAACTATCATATAAAAAAGTAAAAGATTTAAAAATTACTAAAGGTGATATGTGCTCTCTATTCATTGACCCTAGAACAAATCAAAATCTTAGCCTCAATGCGAAGAGGTTTCCTATTCATTGGTGCCACCACCAAGAGATTAAGAACCATTTTTATGATAGGTGGTACTTAAGGTCTTTGATTACCCACCGTGCAATAATTGTGAAGTCCCCCAATATTTTCTTAGGAAACTATATAGTGAGTTTGTATTGAACCAAATTCCTAATTATTTTGATATGAGGGAGTTCCAGGGGAGAGGTGGGGGGTCGGCTCAGGATAGGCTTGGTGCATAGCCGGATCTTGCGCGACAAGGGAGACGACCTCTCGCTAGGCCGCCTTGTGAGCACATTGTTATGCCTGTTGTTGCAAAGGAGAGTGCTAACATAGAGACATTGTAGGCGATCAACACTTTGAACTAGAGTGTTATCCATCATACTAGCCCTATTGTACAATTCCATCCAGGGGAGTCTTCGGGTGGTGGCCTTTGAACCCGTGTGTGTCAATCTTGCGGAGCGACTTGTTCATATGACCCCATCGACACTCAAGAGGCTGCTACGTAGGATCCATATGCTGCTACATAGGATTCATATGCTGCTATGGGGATGGAGAGGATGGCTAACATTTTGCATCATGCATATGGCATTGATAGTCAGGTAAAATTCAGCATGTTCATTGAACTTAATTTATTAAATTTTGATTCTAAAATGCATGATTAACTAATTTAGTTTTATTATTTTAATAAAATTATAGGGTCACAGTGTTGAGACTGGATACATCAGTCCTTCACCTACTTATTTTTGCAGTACACCTATTAGTGGGGTATGTAACTAGTAAAAAATTATAAATTTATTACATGTTAATAGCAATTTTTTATGAATGGTATTTTAATACATGTGATTTTGGATGTTGAACAGGCTAATATTGGTGGTTTCAAGCAAACAACTCCTAGTGCCAGTGGATTCACTTAAACATACATAGAGGTAATAGAATAAAGAGAACTTAACTAATGAATTCTACTTAATAGATTTGTGTAGTTTATATTCATATTTTTGGTTACGTTGCATTACACATCATTCAAACTCAAAGCATTACTTCAAATTCCATAACTAATAACTAGATGTTGATAGATGACAAAATTTCAACTGTACAATATAGTTGTTTAGAAAGTCAACATAAGAAGCACAATGCAATTACTTCACATGGAGGCATGTGCTTGCAAAGGTGCACCACCATGAAAAACTATGGATACTTGGAAAAAATCTATGAAAACATAATAGTAAGCAATACCATAGAAAAGGCAGTTAGTGATGCAGAGCATCATATCAAAACACTCAATCATTAGGGTACATCTAATGCAGAGCATCCAACAAACACCATCAACATCATTTCTTCAAGGGATGTCAATCCCAAATAGAACCAGGAGAAGATCAAATATAATTTCATCGAAAATCTACTTTTCATTCAACCAAAATCCACTCAAATTCTCTTAGACATTCCATAGGCCGTCATTCATCATTCCACTAATCAGTATTCCAATTGACTTATTCAAAGAAAAAACCATATTAAAGAAAAATTTGACTTAATCAATTAGATTCACAACATTCTCAACCACCATAAAAACAACATAAACCTGATTATTGACACTTGAACAATTCATCCTTTCATTTATTCACCAAGGCAACAAATCAACTAAACCATACCTCAATGTTATCAGTTCATTATCAAGAAATGTACTCACCATATTTTGACCACAACAATCTATTTACAAGTTACAAACTCCTGCTACAACATAATCTTGATTATCATCTTGTGGTTAATCACCAATTTGCTCAAAAGGCTTCATAATAGTCACCCATCCAACCATCAAAGTCACCAAACTTGTCTTATACACTTTAACCAAATTTAGTAACATCAATCATATCATTAGTTTGATAGTAACCAAGCACTCAATCATATCACAAAAGGTTTGAAAGGATACAAGTCAAAAATGTTGAAGATAGGAGAGATTGCCACCCCAAGAGGTAGCTCTATTTCATAAGCATTTTGGCCAAAATTGTAGACCACCTTGCAAGGTCCTATCTTCTTCATTATGAGTTTGGTATACTTTCCTTTTGGAAGTCTCTCCTTCTTCAAGTGTGCCATCACCAAGTCTCCAACCTTGAATTGGACATTCCTCTTCTTTAAATCTGCCTTTTCCTTGTACTTCTCAACATTCTTTTGAAGGGTTTCCTTCACTTTTTGATGAGTATCCCTGATTGTAACAGCAAATTCCTCACCTTGAGCACTTCTCCTAGCAACTCCTTGTATATCTCTTAGTTCATAGAACCCTCTAGGGTGCAAGCCATAGACTACCTCAAAAGGGCTTCTACCAATACTCCTATTCACAGAGTCGTTATATGCCAATTCAGCCTGAGGTAAAATCAAATCCCAAGCTTGTACATGATCCTTAGTAAGGCATCTTAAGAGGTTTCCCAATGATCTATTCACCACTTCAGTTTGTCCATCCGTTTGTGGATGGTATGATAAACTAAAGGAAATATTTTTTCCTTGAGTTTATTCCACAAGGTCCTCCAAAAGTGACCAATGAATTTAGAATCCTTGTCAGAAACAATGCTTAAAGTCAGTCCATGTATCCTAACAACCTCCTTAAAGAAGAGACCTGCTATATGAGATGCATCATTGGTGCATTTTCAAGGAAGAAAATGTTCCATCTTACTAAATCTATCAACTACCACAACGATACTATCAAAACCTTTTTGGGTTCTAGGCAACCCCAAGACAAAGTCGATACTTACACACTCCCAAGGCCTATTGGGAATGGGCAGTGGTTGATAGAGTCCTGCATTTGATGAAGTTCCCTTTGCCATTTGACATATTGTGCAGCCTTCCACATACCTTCTCACATCCACCTGCAACTTTGGCCAATAGTAAAATCTCCTAACTTGTTCTAAGGTCTTGTCAAGGCCAAAGTGACCTCCAAGACTCCCACTATGTTTCTCCTTTATGATATTCTCTCTCATTGAGCATTTACGCACGCACAATTGGATTCCTTTGAAGAGAAAACCATTTTGCAATAAAAATTCAAAGAATTCACCATGAAAAGAATTCAAATTCTGCTCACAAACATTGTATACCTCCTTGAAATATGAATCTTCATGATACATATCCTTCAATGCTTCAACCCCCATGCTTTAGAGTTGGATCTCTTGCATTACAAGTGTCCTTCTATTGAGAGCATCTGCCACCTATTTTTTTGGCCCTTCTTATGCTTTATTGTGAAAGTATAGGCTTGCAAAGACTCTACCCACTTCATGTGCCTATGACTGAGTTTGTCCTATGCATTCAAAAAATTCAAGGCATGATTATTAGTATAAACAAAAAATTATTTAGGTAACAAGTAGTGCCTCCAATTTTTGAGGGCTTGGACCATAGCATACAAATCCAAATAATAAGAAGAATACTTCCTCTTTGGTTCATTCAACCTCTCACTGTAAAATGAAATCGGTCTTCCTTCTTGGCTCAAACTAGCCCCTATTGCTTGATTGATAGCATCACACTCAATGGTAAAAAATTTATCAAAATTAGGGAGCAGAAGTATAGGCTTTTGTGCTACTCTCATTTTTAGATATTCAAACCCTTTATCAGCCTCATTGGTCCAAGAAAACTTACCTTTGTTACCTCCTTTGATGGTGTCCAAAATTGGTGCACAAATTTGGCTAAAGTTCTTGATGAACTTTCTATAAAAGCTTGCAAGTCCATGGAAGCTTCTCAAATCTTCCATGGATTTTGGTGTTGGCCTTGAGTAAGAATAACATCCACTTTTGAAGGATCCATCTTCAAACTTCCCTTGGAGATGAAAAAACCAAGGTAGACTAGTTCTTCCTTCATGAATTCACACTTTTCCATGTTGATCAGTAGCTTCTCCTCTTGTAACCTCCTTAGTACCATGTCAAGTTGCTTCAACTGTTCTTCTTTAGACCTACTAAACACAAGGATGTCATATAAATAAACTACAACAAACTTTCCAATGAAAGGTCTCCATACCTCATTCATAAGGTGCATAAATGTACTATAGGCATTTGATAACCCAAAGGTCATCACCAACCAATTATAGAGCCCTTCATTAGTCTTAAAAGTTGTCTTCCATTCATCCCCCTCTCTGATCCTTATCTGATGGTACCCACTCTTTAGATCAATCTTGGAAAAGTAAGATGCTCCTAATAGACAATCCATGAGGTCCTCCATTCTTAGCATTGGGAACCTATATCTGATTGCATGATCCTATTAATGGCTCTTGAATTAGTGCAAAGCATCCAATTCCCATCCTTCCTTAGTGCTAGGATAATAGGAATGACACATGGGCTCAAACTCTTCCTCACTAGCCCTTTATCCATCAACTCTTGCACTTGTCTTGCAATCTACTCATTTTGAGTAGGTTTCATCTTGTGTGCAGCCTTATTGGGAAATGTAGCCCCTGGGATTAGATCAATATGGTGGCTTATATCCCTAATGGGAGGTAGGGAACTAGGTAATTCATTCACCGTTATGTCCTTGTAACTTTCCAACAACTCTTGGACTTCCTTTGGTGCATCTTCCTTCTTCTTTGTGGGTAGATCTGTAATGCCCCCCCACGCAACCCTAGAGGAAGTTGCAATCCATTACTTAAACATACCAATTTTTTTTTTTTTGTTTAAGTACAAATAACATGCAAGATGAATACATATTGCCAACAACCTCTAAGGCCACGAGACAAAGATTACTTTAAAACCCAACAACCACAACCATTAATAAAACTGAAACATTAAACACTTACAAAATTAAGGGTACATACATCCCATGCAAGATAAATTACAACAAGGATAATAAATACCTCAAGATTCCAATTAACATTTAAACAATAAGATTACATCACTCATTCCCCGAATGAGGTAAATCCAATAATCATAAATACAATTTACAAACTCCACCTCGATAACAAATGAGGGGTAAAAGAATAAGGATCAACTGAAAAGAACGAAGCCAGAGTAGCATCTAGATCCAACGAGCTCTCCAACTGGAAATCACGACCACACGATCAAGAAGAAAAACCAACGGAATAAAACGCACGCCACCCGACCACGTGGAACCCAAAGGACCCACTCCCTCCGTGCTAGGAGATATTAACAAGGATTTCCTAAACAAGACCATCTACCTCTAAACACAGGATAACACATACATTGAACTTAATCAAGGACAAAACCCAAATCACTTAACACAATGGTTACAATGCTTCCAGAGTACAAAATTGAGTACAATCACTGTACAAAATAAACCAACGGTACAACACCATACCAACTGCTGTCATAGGAGGAGTGTCATTGCAAAGGTTGCATGGGATCTCCTAGCTAGTCTTCCTAGGTCCTGGCCCCCCCTCTAGGGATATCCTGGAAACCTCAACCGACTCCCGGCCCCACATGCATACCAGAGCGGAATCGATTATCTCGTAAAGATGAGATAACGATCTTGCCATTCCAGACCTTCCCAACTCATCTCAAGTCTCGTACAAGCCCTTGAGCCAATGAGCGAGGCTAAATTATCTTATTAATGTTCAAGCTACTCTCTCCCTAGTAAGTTATTTTAATTTTCACTTAATTAACTGACTCTCACATGAGTTATCCTGGAACCACCTTGGGTCTGGCGCTCGTTTGAAAGCCACTCCCCTATCGACAACACATAACTCAACCATAGGCCAAGGGTAGACAATGTACTAACACTTATCACAACTAATCAAACACCTCAACAGGTATCACATCGCTACGGATGCTCAAAACTGAAACCAAAGCGTGCACTACCACAGGCTAACACAAGGTTGACTAACATGATAACATCCCACATAACGAATTGAAACAAGACTTAACCTTAAGCCAAAAGGTCACACAACCTGTCGTGGTAACCAGGTTTCTACTAAAACATAACTCAAGCACTTCCCAATTGAAGCAATAACAAACACATGATGCACAACATCGTTTCAAGATAATACACTAGAAGACTTACATGAACAACAAGAAATGACTTAAAGTCAACAATCATATAAACACACGTTCTTTAAATGACTAAAGATGTAATTTTGATAAACAAACTTCTCTCATAACATGGAAACCAAGGTACATAACAAAGGTTGACCCACGTACAACCACCCATACCAAAAGAAAATGAACCCATATCTGGAGGTTCTCAAAACATTCACTCTCATTTCACAACATCAAAGGCGAACAATTAAACACTGAAAACATTTCAGACAAATAGGTAAGCTAATGTTCGGATTTCCTAAATCCAATCAAACACAGGTTTCATGACTTACATTTATCCAATCAATTGATCCTATTTCTTTTCATGACATTGAAATATTTAAGGAACAGGTCATCTACTCCAAATTTCATAACCCTATTCATAATCAAATCACTTTAATAATGTAGCTATCTGGTCACAATTTAAATCAACCATTCCCTCTAAGTTTCCTGGTCACATACTATAGATAAATCACTTGATTCATAAAATATTTAGGTTAATTAATAAGTTCATCCTTTACCCCCAGTTCCACAATCATATTCTATAAGTACACATCTTGAAAAATAAACATTCAGATTAAATGATTTCAGTCTTGATTTCAACTTAACATTGCATAAATCAACTTAATCATAACTCTACTTGAAATCAATTATATTCCAAAACGAGTATATCTAATAGTGAGTTAACCATGATGACCACTTAAGGAGTTAAGACCAATAATTATATTTCGTTTCTCCATCACATATCCTAATTATGATCAACAGTTGATAAATAAAGTCCTCTGATTAAATTAAACCATTTGTTATCCCTAGCTCCTCAATTATGTTCTAAACACAAAATTTAATGATTAAAAACAACTAATTAAACTGTCCCAATCATTATCGCTAGGTTTCGCTATTATATCCAAAATCATTTCAATTAAGTTATCTAATCCATAATTCTTCATAGAATAAATAAATCAAACCAATCAATATTTTATGTACCCCGTTGGCCCAAACTCAATTTTCATTTTATCTATACCAATGAACTAATCACTACAGAGTTCACTTCCTTTAAACATATGCCTCTAAACACATTATTTCTCTATTCTAAGGTTTACTAAATATTCTTGAAAGTCGCAATTAAAATTTCAAAGAATAGATATTTGCTTAAAGAATCAACTTTTTTCAATAACCATTAACTTATTTACTGCTCGCTTAGCACCATCTAAGCAATTAGTTACATACTCTAATTCTATTTGCTCAAACCTGGATAAAGATTAAATTAACCCTTTTTAAAAAAAATAACGATTCCATTCATCTATCATTAAGCTATAATTATTTTAAAACATATCCTATTTAAAATAATAAAACATCATTATTTAAATGTCGAAATTATCAACATAATATTATTATAATCCAACTGTTCAAACCTCAAGTTCCCACATTATAAAATATTTAAATATTGATTACATATATTAAATATTATATATATAATATTATTTATTAAATATTTAATATTAAATATTAAATATTAATATATAATATTAAAGATATAATATTAAATATCATAAAAATTATAATATAAAACTTTATTTATTTATTCTATTTTTTTTTAAAAAGAAAAGGATGAATTTTATTTGTGCTTAGCACATGGGCCGAAGCCTGCCACAAGCCCTTGTGAGTCGGTCGGCAGGGCTCGCATACCTGCACACAGTCATGTATGGGTCGTAAGCTGCATAGAACACCAGACAGCATGGAGCTGCCAGCAAAGCCCGGCTAGGGAGATTTGGTGGTGGGGATTGATCTCCCACCCCACAACAAAAAAGATTTTATTTTTATTTTAATTTTTTTTTAAAATAAAATTTCCATTTCCGTATAAAACCGAATAGGAAATAACCTAAGAAAAAATTAAAAAAAACAGGGCAGTGAACAATCATATATTATTATTTTTTTTAAAGGGAAATTTTCAATTAACATTTCTAGTTTTAATTGAGAAAATGAGCAAAACATTTTTCCAAACTCAACCAAATTATCCAAACAATAAGAGGGTTTAAAGATTTCATTTGAAGAGGAGTTTCCTTTTTGGGTTTTCATTTCCAAATCTCCACCATTTTGCAAGTTTTCAAGAAATAACTCATGGGTTTTAATGGATTCAATCAACCTTTCAAGGATTCTCACATATTTAACAAGATTTTCAAGCATGCATAACAAAGGTTAAACTATTTGAAAATGAACAAACAAGAGCAAAGAAAAAAAAAACCTGATTTCTTCCTCCAACTTTGAAGCCTTCAAAAAAACATGGAGTTTTTCCCAATTCCTCCATTGAATCCATCCCAAGCCAAAATCTTCACCTCCTTCACAATCCAAGTAAAACCACCAAAAAAAATTCTCCATCCAAGTTGAAAACCCACCTTTCCTCCTTTTTTTCAAAATGAACAAAAATCCCTAAAATAGAGTTTTATTTCCATTTCCAAATTCAAAACAAATATCTTTTTTTTTTTTTTTTCAAAAGTCAAATATTTCCGAAAATCTCTTTTCTACAAAGTCATTGCATTTTTTTGAAACATTTGAACTTTAAATAACTTAAAACAAAATTCTATTTTCCAAATACAATGTAATACCTTTTTAATTTTACTTTTAATTATTTTATTTTTTTTTCAATAAAAGAATTTAGAACTTCCAACACTTTTAATTCGAAAGAAATAACTTGATCAATTCACACAGTTAATTTAATTAATCAATAAAATAAATCTAACCCAAGATTAGATTAGATTATTTTATTAATTAAATTAAATTAATTAATAAAGTAAATAACATTCCTAGTATTACCACCAATTACATCAAAGCCACAGATTAACAACACAAGCCATTATAACTTGAATTCAATTAAAGATCAAGGTGAACTGGGCAACATGAAACAACCAAACCCGACTACAACCCGATGACACTCGGTGACTAGGGTAACGACTTGACACAGAAAACCTAGCTACTATCTCCCAATTAGTTTTCGTTGGTCAATGGACACGCTCAAACCTGAAAACCAGGTGGAGTCGATGTCATATACCTGCCAACCTGCAACAAAGAGCATGTCAAACGTACATATATACATAATATGACCAGACACACCGTGAAGAGGAAATCTCAGAATCGTAGGGCACTCGTAAGTGAGTGATACAATCCTGTCCTCTTCACCAATACAATCTCACTAACTGACGCCTCTAACATCAATAACAGGATCAACATCATAAAACATCGTTAAATCAGATATTTTCTAAGTTAATCCAAAACATGTCATAAGGATGGCATCAGAATAAAATCACATCAAAATATAGCTTCACATCATTTAATTATTGCAATCAGAAGTAACCAAGTTCCA
This sequence comes from Sequoia sempervirens, assembly GCA_007258455.2. Lineage (NCBI taxonomy): Eukaryota > Viridiplantae > Streptophyta > Pinopsida > Cupressales > Cupressaceae > Sequoia > Sequoia sempervirens. The sequence continues at coordinate 204,446,767 of VDFB02105785.1, forward strand.
AATTCACATCATAACATAACAAAGCATTACAAGGAGAACACTGACAAACAAAGAGCCAAAACAGAGAGGTGTTACAAGATCTGCTTCACTTTTTGGCTTCATAATCAGGAAGAATCCTCTTCCTCCTCCTTCCTTCAAGGTCTTCATGAACTCCTTCTCACCCACCATCAACATACTAGGCCCTTCATGCTTTTCCTTGTCTTCTTCTAGGAGAGGTGAAAGGTTGTAAGTCTCCCCATCCTTCACAATGGAGTATGTGTTCTTCTCCCCATCATGCTTGGTCTTCCTATCAAACTGCCAAGGCCTACCAGAAATATATAGCTTAATACTTGTAATCAAAATTTTGTTCATTAGATCTCATACATTATAAGTCATGATGTGGATCTCGCTATTGTAACTTTTTTGTGATTGAATAATTTGTTGTTTTATTTTTAAATGTTGGTTGTGGGAACACCTCCAAATGTTATGAGGGCAATGGATAGCAGTGTTTCATCCGCTATACAATCCTCCATGGATCTAATAGAGGAGGTATGAGGCAAATTACTAAATTTCAATTTACATTTGTTGTTATAGATGTTAGTTCTAGTGAAAAATCAAGCCATTATTGATTGACAGTTTAATTCCTATTTGGATGGTTTATACAGGGCTTGAGCACACTTGAGCATCGGTATGCAAATATTTCCATCATGGAGAGTGATCATGAGATGGAATTTCTTATAATGTAATTCCTATATATTAATGTCTTTACTTCTTATTGTAATAGTTAAAACTTCACTAGGAGCTAAATTGTAGGAGGAGCAACAGGAGCACTCCTCAAGCACAACAGAAACAAGTGATGGAATTATTGCCATCAAATCACCAAACAAAGGGAAATAATTTATTTCCAGAGCATGGAGAGAAATTAATTTTGATTCCAGGGCCCTTTGTTGTATGCCTAGACATGGCAATTTTGTACATATCTTGTATTGGATATATTTGACATTGTATGCCTATGTGGCATTCGAGCGTAAGGCTATATGGCTATTTTGTAACTATATTTAATAATTATATCAACATATATTGATGTATGTGTACATTTCTATTTGGTTAATACCAATATTTTTTATCGATGGTGTCCATATTTGCTCTTTTTGACAATGTAAAAAGCATGGCTGCATACAGATTAGGCAAAAGACTTTTCCTTTTAGATTAGCAATGCATGGAAGTTTCAAAAAGTATCCTTGATATTACAAAAAGATATGTGTTTATACCATAGCAGCAAAAATATTTTGGGGAAAAAATCGGCAAACCAAAAGTATACAAGATTTTTGAAAATTCCGAAAAGTCTTAGGAAAAATCAGATTTAAAAAAAGGTAAAAAAAGTAGAACAAGAGATAATTTATTTTTAAAAAAAAATTAAAGGCATTTCCATAGCATAGAGATATAGAGAGAAAATAAAATAAAGAGTTTAACTAATAAATTGTAAAAAATAGATTTTTGTGGTTTATATTCCTTATTGATTGATTACATTGCATTGCACATATTTGAAACTCAAAGCATTGCTTCACATTGCATAACTAATAACTAGATCGTGATACATGACAAAATTTCAATTACAATATAGTTTTCTGAAGTCAACCCTAATCGGTTATGCAATTACTTCACATTGCATAACTAATAACTAGGGCTTGACTCCCAATTGCATTTTTTCTTGTCACTTGGCATTCTATGAGACCACATTTCTTTGAGGAATTTTTTCAAACAATTCCTTTACCTTGTCTATACTACCACATTTTTGATACATGTCTACCAAATCATTTGTCAAATATTTCACTTCTGCCTGTTGAGTATGGCTGAAAGCCTAAAACAAGGTACTTCCGGGCTCAAGCTATGGATGTGAAAAATCTATCAAAAAAGCATAATAGTGACAATATCATATGAACAAGGCAGTGAACTCTTTGAAAAAATGCCTCAAAGAAATGAGGTCTCATGGTGATGGAATTCCATGACAATCAAAAGCATTTGATTGCCATGGAATTCCATCACCATGAGACCTCATTTCTTTGAGGCATTTTTTCAAAGAGTTCACTGCCTTGTCTATGCTAACACATTTTTCATACATGTCTATCAAATCATTTTATCAAATGATTCATTGCCTTGCTGCTATGGATAAAAGCCTAAAATAGGTTCTTTCAAACAAGCTATGGATTTTCATGGCATTCCATCACCATCAGACCACGTTTCTTTGAGGCATTTTTTAAGCAGGTTTGCTGCCATGTTTATTCTACCACATTTTCATACATGTTTACCAAAGCATTTTATCAGATAGTTCACGTCCTTGCTGCTATGGCTAAAAGCCTAAAATAGGTGCTTCCAAACAAGCTATGGATGCTTGGAAAAAATCTATCAAAGCATAATAATAAGCAATAGCATAGAAAAGGTAGCAAACTATTTAAATAAAATCCTCAAAGAAATGTGGTCTTAATGGTGGTGGAATGCCATGACAATCCATAGCAATTTGCTTGTCATGGCATTCGTCATGCCATTCCATCACCATGAAACCAC
>VDFB02105785.1:204449410-204575546 GCA_007258455.2 Sequoia sempervirens
TTAAGTAATTAAATGCTATGGTTTCAATTCATGTTTTTTGTTTGGGTTTTAAAGTAATCTCAGTCTCGTAACCTTAGGGGTTGTTGGCAATGGGTAGTGATCTTGCATGTTATTTGTTCTTAAAAAAAATAAAAATTAGTACGTTTGTGTAGTAAATTACAACTTCCCCTAGGGTTGCATGGTGGAGCGTTACACATGGTATCAGAGCCCAAGTTTAAACACTGGGTACTCTAGGATAATGTGGAACCCTTTAAGTTGTTACTTGCGTAGGTCTATACTCTGGACACTATGAGCCCATCGCGTTGATCTATGTGCTTTATTCGTTATTTTATGTTTTCCTTTTGGGTTGATCTCACTTGTCTACCCAAAAGTTGTTACGTGGTGTAGGTCCAATGGTGTAGAAAACTAGCGGAAAGGATAGAATCCTCAGTATAGTGTGCAATGCACTGATATCCTTCCTACTGGGTTAATGCATTATAGACCATTATGTAGCGTGTGAATTTGTGTGTGTGGGTGTGTGTGTTACCTATTTGTGTTTGCAGGCTTCCAGGAGTAATCTTGACCCTAGGGGGAGGATGTAATACCCCTCTATTTTGCTTTCTGGCTGGACAGTGTGTCCTTGTTTGCTTTGATGTGCTTCTTCGTTATTGAGATACTTTATCATGTGTGTTATTTGATCGCTAATTTATAGAGTGATAGTCTATTTGTGTGATGTGATGTATCTTATCTGATGCTTAATTTGACATGTTTTAATTGGTGTAATGGTGATTAGTTATTGTAACATGTTATTACATGATATATTTGTTTATGATGGAACTTTCAGTCTATGATGTGTATTGGTGAAGGGGATGAGATCACACCACTTGCTAGCGAGTGCCCTATGATTCCACAATTTCCTCTTCACGGTGTGTTTTATTATGTTATATATATATATATATGCATATTCGATATACTCTTTGTTCGCAGGTTGATAGGTACAAGACATCGACTCCACCTAGTTTCACAGGGTTGAGTGTGCCCATTAGCCAACGGTATTTGATTAGGAGATAGTAGCTAAGTTTTTTGTGTCAAGTCATCACCCTAGTCATAGTGTGTCGTCGGGTGTTAGTCAGGTTAAGTTGCTTATTTGTTGTTCATCTCTCCTTGATTTGTTAAATTTCAAGTTGAAAAAGGTAAATAAATGGCTTTATGTATTTAAGTTTTTTATTAAATTGATCCGATTATAATGTTAGAAATATTATTGAATTTATTAATTAATTTAATTTAATTAATAAAATAATCTAATTTTGGATTAGATTTATTCTATTGATTAATTAAATTAATTGTGTGGAATTGAATTAAGTTATTCATTTTGAAATTAAAAGTGTTAAATTATTTTGAAAAGAAAATTTTAAAATTTTAAATGCTTTTTGAAAAGAAATTATTAAAATCTTTAAATTCATTTTGAAATAGAAAATTTATAATAAAGTGACTGATTTGAATCTATTTTGAAATTTAAATTTTGTTTTAAATGAATTAAAAGTAAATATCTTAGAAAGGGAGATATTTGTAAAATGTTGACTAAATGTGGAGAATAGGAATGAAGATATTATTTTTATTTTGGAAAAGAAAAATATCTAGGATATTATTTTAGGGTATTTGACCAAATTTGGGGAAAAAAATATAGAAGGCTTTTCATTCTTAAAATTTGGCTGTGAGAAAAAAAAAGTCAAGAGAGTTCTTCATGATTTGTTGATGCAATTTGGGATTTTGGGTGAGGATTTGGTGTAATACCCATCATATTATTGCTTGATTTTTTTGACATTCTCTGTGGTTTTGTTTGGCACATTGTGGTTTTGACGATACTGTTGATATTATGTTGTGGTAGCTTAGACTGTTACTGATTATATACTCTTATGATGCCATGGATATTATGATGATATTTTATTACGATTGTTTTGATGAAATTATTTGGAATTCAGTAGACTAGAAAATAGTAATTGATGATATTGATGCAAATTAATGTAAACTTATAATGCTTTAGATGATGATATGAATTGGTGAGGGGACAAGTAGCATCACTTGTTCGCGAGCGCCCTGCTACACTGCAAATCCTTCTCACAATGCTTTGTAATTGATTTTATGTATGTATATTGTATATCACCTTGTTGGATGCAAGCTTTGCAGGAATAAGACTCGATTCCACCTATTTTGATAGGTCTGGGCGAACATTGAACCAACCCAACAGTAGGAAGTTGAATAAAGGTGACATGAAAGTAACTCCATTCCAAGGTGTCAATAGTCTTGTACCCTCTTGGGTTGTGTGTCTTAGTCATAGTCATTGTGTTGTTGCATTGGTCTTTGTACGTTATTGTGATTTTATGATTTATCTAATGTGGTGTATGGTTGATTGTTTTTGAAAAGGAAAAAATAGGTTTTACAGGGACCTGAAACCACAGAGTTTAAACAACAAGAGATAGACAGAGAAAGGACAAACAACCCGACAGCTGTCCCAAAGAAGGAAAAGACAGCAACAAAAGATAAAAGGGCTCTAAAAAAGGACCACCCAAAAAACCAGCAAACAAAACATTACATTACTCCAAGGTGTTAAGTAAATCCTCAGCTTCCTTTTCAACATTCTGCATGTCCTGTAACCCCTGCTTGAGAATTTGGACTGTATGAGATGAAGTCGGGGTCTTCCTCTTGATGTTAGCCTTGGTACGAGTCGAAATCCATTCACCAGCTGATCTGCTGCCACCCCTGTCTGCATCCAACTCCACAACCAACAATCCCTTTTGGTTTTTTTCAAGCTTTTCCACCATCGCATTGATGATGATGGTGTTATGCCTTGCAATTTTATGATTGTTAGCAATAGTAGCCCTAATGTTTTGTTCAATCTTGGACATGCTGCACTCGATGCTAGCCAATCTATCCTCCTGTAACTGCTGTCTTTTCCTCGGTAAAGGAGTTTCCAGTTCATCATTGTCTCCACTGTTCCCACTAATTTTTTGCTCCATATCCTTGACCTTGTTGCTGAGATCAGTAACATGACCTTTCAATTTACAGACTTCTTTCTGGGTCCATTTGAGAACGGTAAAAAGGCCATCCGTACTTTTTTTCGCTATACTAACCAAATCCTCAGGCTTAAGCTTATTCAAGGAAGAATTGATTTCATCCTGAATAGGGGAATCTAAATGATCATTCACAGAATTACCAGAAGTAGGAGCACTAGGGGTCGACTCCTTACTGACCATGGGCTTGTCAGAGAGGATTTCCATAGAATTCCCTGAATACGAAATGAGTTTCATAACAGGGTTACCTTTCACACCTGGGGACAAACTAGGAGTAGGGCAACCAGGAGATGGCTGGGGATTAAGACAGGGTGGGGTGATAAAACCCGGACTAGGGCACTCAAGCAGAGGTTGCCGCTTAGGAAAAGACAGCGGGGCAGAGCCTTTAAGGGTTTTCCGACAAGACAAGGACTGGGGATCAATGGTATCAGGGCCAACAAGATCACAAGCTGGGGGGCCCGGGGTTCGATCTCCCTACTACTTTCTATCTCCTCATCATCCAATTCTTCAATATCAACAGTTTTAGGCAAAGCAGGTAAATTTTGAAAATGCTCAAAAATGAGCCTAACAAGACCAAGGGTGAATAATAGCATTCCTCCTAGGGTTTCTTTCCACATCATCGAGGCAATTCTTCAGAGAAGAAAATAAGTAAAAAAGTAGAGATATACGAACCTTATGCCGGAAATGGTTGAGAATGGCAAAGTGGTAACCATAGACTCTGGTAAAGCGCCCGTCAACCGTGATATATTCCATAACAACTCTTAAAACTTTCCTCCAAATAGATTTGATGGACTCCACATCAAAGTAGCTATTAGCAACCTTCACCATCTTCGCTTTCTCCTTATCTTTTTTGGGAAATTTAATGACCACTTCATCAGAGAATCATCGGTCCCGGTAGAATTTGACACCCTCAGTAGAAAGACCAGTTATCTCCCCTATTAAGTCCTCACTAAGCTTAACATTCCTGCCAAATAGCACGATCTCTCCATTTTTCCAGTTTTTAACAAAATAGTTCAGAATCCCCTCATTTGTACCATGAAGCTTTTCCATATATGGGACTAAACCCCCCTTTTCAATTCTTTCCCATGCTTTAGCATTCTTTCTGTGCTCCTGGAAATTGCTCGGCTCTGCCCGTTTTCTTTCTCCACCCATAATCAGCTCACTATAAATAAGCACTAAACAGTTGCTCTGGGTCCCGTATAGGTATTTTTTGTCGAATACCTAGAAAGCGTGCCACAAGCCCTTCTTAAAAAAGAAAATGACATCAGTCCCATCAAATCTAATGAAATCGATGTACCTGATCTTTATCCGTTTCATTATGACTAAGATTGCCTTCTCTTCCATGCACTGAATCATAATAAATAAGCACTTTCACTTCAGGATGAATGAAGTCATTCTTCCTCCATGTGTTTTCCCCACCCTTCCTTACCCCTTCATTAGCGAAGAAATCCGCCACCCTATTGGCTTCTCTATAGGCGTGGGAAACATTCACTTTATCAAATTTGCTTAATAAAGTTCTCGTGTCTTCGATCCATGTTTTGATGGTCCACGAGGGGGGGTAATCCCAAGAATGCAATTTATTATATTCAAAGAATCACCCTCCAGCCAAAGATGTTTTGTGTTGATCTTGAGGGCTAGACTGATCGCATGAAAAGCCCCAACTACTTCTGTGACATGATTAGTTTGAATTCCAATGTCCACAACAAAAGCCACAATAAAAGCCCCCGTGTTGTCCCTTAACACACACCCACTACCAGCTTTCCCAGGGTTACCTTTAGCCACACCATCAAAATTGGCTTTCACCCAGCCCAAAGGCGGCATAGACCAAATAGCATTATCTCTCCCACTCACTCCAGGTTTGATTATATTTGATCCAACTAATTTAGAATTCCATTTTTTGGCCATAGCAATATCAAAAGGAGACCAGAAAGTTTTCTCGAAAATTTTTCTAGGAATTAAGGTTAAAATTTCCTTTATAGCCCTAACAATTTTAGCAAACAAATCTCCTTCCGACATTTCTTTATCCCTAAACACTCTATTGTTCCTTTCCTTCCATATATTCCAAGACACAAAAGGAAGAATAAAAGACCATAGCTTTCTCACAAAAGGATTTTTAGAGGGAGATTTCCATTGAATGAAAAAATCTTCGACAGAAGCAGGAAAAACCCACACCAGATCAAGAAGCCCCAGTAATTTATCCCAAATATTCAACACAAAAGGACAATGAAGGAAAAGGTGATTAACAGTCTCGGCTTCATTCATGCACATATAACACCTGTTTGGTAATTGAATTCCTCTTTTTCCAAGATTGTCCAAGGTGAGAATCTTATTCTGTAGCATAATCCAGTAGAAAATATTGATTTTTGGAGTCAAGTGATTAATCCAAGCCTTAGCCCAAAAAGGAGGAGGCTCCTTCATACAAACGAACATAGAAGTGGCAGAAGCAACTGAAAAAATACCAGATGGATTGTCTAGCCAGACAGCAGTGTTGTGATTTAAATAAGTAAACAATTAATAAAATAAAAACATAAAATAATAAATAAATAAAGCATTGGATAAATATTAGTAGTAGTGGGAAAATATTACATTTATTTTGAATCTTACAAATGGTTGATTTTAATAAAGTATTGTGGAGATGATGATTCTATAAAAGTTCAATTTTGTGGATTTAAATTTATTTAATTTTAATCAAATGCATGATAAAAGAAAATGAAATGTAAATGCATGAAAAGGAAACAAAAGGAATTAAAGGGATTAATAATTATTTTGATTTATTTTCTTGAGATGTGACTTCTGGTATTCACGGGAAGAGGAAATTGAAAGGGTTTCCTGGATATTGATTTTAAGAAGGGGTTTTCTTTGTTTGAGGGGATGGTTTGAATGCTGGAGAAAATTTGCTTTCAACCATTTTTTGTCCATGGCTTCTTTTCTTTTGTTTTCTGGAGAAATTATTGAAGAGGAAGAAGGATTTGGATCTGTTGCTGGAAAGATCGGCAGTAAGGAATTAGTTCAGCAAGAGGGATAAAGCTTCTACAGTTTTTTGCAAGCGTAGGACACCAGGTTCTTTCCTTTTAATCATTTATTCTCTGTTAAAATAGGAATTGTTCTCTGTGTGTTAAATTTTCATCTAGGGTTGGAAATCAAAAGTTTGTGGAAAGAAATCTTTTGGGTTATTGTTTAATCAATGGAAATCTATCTGGGAATCAGGATTGATATATGTTAAAATGGAATTTTCTTGTTGTGGGGTTCTGGACTGTGTTATTTGAAAAGGGATTTTGTTTGAAATCTAGAAATGAACAGTACTTCTGTTGTTTCGTTTTAAAAATAAAAATAAAAAAATACATGTTTGTTTAAAGAGCAATTTCTTTTCAATGAACTTCTAGAATTGAGATATTCTTGTTATGCATATATGTTATAAAATATTCCTCTGGCACAGAGTACAGTGTTTATTCTTCCCTGATGTTGAAATGTTCAGATTCCAGTATATATATATATATAAATATATATATATATATATATATGCACATATATATTTATACTTATATAAATATTCAACGAAAAATTAAATCATCGAACTTCGTTATGTTTCCGTCGGTCCTGTTCATAGAATTTTTGTTTGGGTATTATATAAACAATGGCTGTGTGGTGGTTCGGCCTCGGCCGTACCCACCACCCCGCCGACGGTACCGTGTGACAGTCTGCGGACTGTCCACGGCAGTCCGTAGACTGCCCATGGCCGGGCATTTTTCCCCGTGCCCTTTTTGTTGGGATTAAAATTTCCCATTTAAATTTGTATGTATTTAAATTTATTTTAATACGCGAATTTTAATTATATTTATTGTGTGATTTTACTTTTATAATATATATATATATATATATGTATAAATGTATATATATATATATATATTTATATTTGTATATATATATTTATTAACTTATTTATTCAGATTCCACTGATTATTTAATTTTGTCAAAACAAAACATTTTGTTTCTTTTTCTGGGTAAAATAAAACAAAATCTGTTTAAAATGGAAATAATAATAATATAGAAAGAAATCTATTTTTTTGTTATTGATTTATTAAATTACCAACTTTAAGAGGATATGTTAGTAGAAAAATCAATTTATGAATATATGACATAATTGATTATTTAATTCTTGTTTTGAGTGAATATTTTGAAATAGAATTTATTATGGAATTAAATAAATTATTATTTATATTTTTTTGTTATCTTGTAGAATTGTTGGGTTCGGGACTTTGTTAGTTCATTCATGGGGGAATCCTTTTGCGTTAACACTGTAGTCTTCCAGAGGATTGTGAATTTGTTGAATTTATATCTCTTCATCTTGAGTTCTGTTAAGTTGAGTATTATGAATGGGGTGTACCGAGTTATGAGACCTTGTTATGGTATTTTATTTGCGAGATGAGTTATGCCTCCTGTAATATTTTTGTTGTTGTTTTTCAATGTTTATGATTGGAATGGTACAACCCCTATTTATTTTTGGTTTTGGTTGGGTCTCTAGGGAGAGTGGCTCCTCGTGGGGGCCGACACCCCGTTTAAGGGGAAGGGCATAGGATAACCCATGAGTGAGTTAGTAAACAAGTGAAAACCTAATAATTAACTTAGGAGGGTTGGGTAGTAATATCATTACAAGATTTTAAAATGGATGCCTCGTCTTCATTAGTGCTTCCGCAGACTAATGGAAGGATGGGAAGGTTGTGGTTGGTAAGGTCATGACCTCGTCTTCACGAGAGGTCTATGGCTCCGCATGAGTCACCCTATGGACCAACGCCTCCAGTTGGGAGGAAGGGCACATGATAGCCATAGATGGGACCGGCACATCAAGTTGGGAGGAAGAGCACAGGATATCCCATGTAGGACTATGCGATGACACTCTCCCCTAGTTGCCCATGTGTTTTACTTCATTGAGTTCCTCTGGAAGTAGGTTATGGGAGTTGGTTTAGATTGTTGTTTGAATTGATTTAAATTTATTTATGATTATTGTTTTGATACATCTTTAGTATGCTCTATGGTCTTGTATGATCTCATTTATGTTTGATTTACGATCTTGAATCTTTATGATACTATGGTATGATGTTATTGTTGTTCATTTTAATTGGAGTATTGTGTTATGGATCTATGTTGGTACTTTCTGTATGTTTGTACTTCTGTTGTCAGTCTTGGTCAGAGTTACTTCTCTATCACCTCTTAGCACGGGGGTGGTCGGGTGGAATGTGCTCCGCACACCATTGGGTTCCCCATCAACGTTCGTTGGCTCAGTCTCATCCAATTGAAGATTTGTTCCATTTGATCTCTTTGTATTTTGATAATCTTGTATATTGTATTCATCCCACATGATTGGGAATCATGATGTAACTATATTGATATGATGTAAAATTTGGAAGATGTTGTAATGTAGTTATCAACCTTGTAACTTTATTTGGCTATGTAATTTCTCATGGTTTTATCTTGTGATGGAATCTATGTATATATATATCTAATGTTGTCATTTATAGTTCCTTTTGTTACCTTATGAGTTGATGTTTAGCAATGTCTATTTCGATGTGACCTCGTGTGCCCCAAAGAACATAGTCGATTATGTTATTTGTGTTATAATGAAATGAAGTATATGTGTATGTATATGATCATTTAATATTTATGTTGATTATTTGTTTTGATTTTAAAATATATATATATATATATATATTTGCGTTCTTTATTTTTTTTTATCTTTGGGGCTTGCATGGTGGGCGTTACAACTTGGTATCAGAGCCAAGGTTGCAAACGCTGGGATCTCTGGGTAGTATTGTCCTTTAGGCAACCTTTGTGTTTTCCTCTTGAGCTCTTATGTACCTTTTTCTTGTTGTGTAGAAGCATGCCTAGAGGCAGAGGTAGAGGTAGGGGTAGAGGCTGAGGAAGAGGCCGAGGTGGTGGCCGTGGGGTCAACCAACCGAATCCTTCACCACCAAGTTCTCACGATCCTGAGTCTGAGGAGCAACAAAATTCTCAGAATAATCTGTTAGGTGGTGGACAAAATCTGGAATAGCGGGGTTTGGATGGTCTGTTGCAACATCTTTTGGGTGAGCTTCTTGATAGATTGGGCCCTAGACCTGATGGGGGTCAGCTGGTTGAGAGAGAAAGAGAAAGGTCTCCAAGGCGTAGGGGAACTTCAGTTGATCAGGATGCTTTGTTAGCAAGCCATATGAGGTATTTAATGAGAGCTCATCCACCTACCTTCGATGGTTCTGGAGGAGGGTTAAAAGCTGAAACATGGTTAATTGATTTGGGCCAATGCTTCACAATGCACCCCTACAGTAGTAATACCAAGGCTCGATGTGTTGTTATGCATTTGTGGGGTTTCGCATCCACTTGGTGGAAACTTGAGGAACAAAAGTTGCATATGGATATCAGTATGGTCACTTGGGAGTTTTTCTTGGAAAGGTTCAGGGCTCGCTTCATCTCAGATCATTGGAGGTAGCGTAGGGTAGATGAATTCCACGACCTTAAGCAAATGGCAATGTCAGTAGAACAGTATGAGCGACGCTTCTATGAACTAAAATAGTATGCAGGGATTAGCCATGATGAAGGGATATTGGTTCAACACTTTGTTCGAGGTTTGAACGCACACATCAGTGGTGGTGTACGAGTCTTCAAACCTAAGACCATGGAAGTTGTTGTCGAGAAGGCTCGCTTGGTAGAGGAAAACTTGGCTATGGCCTTGGGTGGTCATATAGGAGTACAGATTGGTAGTGTGCCCACTCCTCGAGCTAGTTCTCAAGGGGGTCAGACACAGTCAGCAGGACCGTCTAAGAGCCGTTTTGGACCTTCAAGAGGGGGTCAAAAACAACAATCTCAGCTGAAGAAAAATAATGCTACGTCTCAGTAGGGTGGTCACTTTCAGTTTCGCAGGGATCGGAACCGGAATTGTGCACGTCAGGAGCAGCCTACTTTGAGTTTTTAGTCTCCACCTAGTCGTGGGAGCTTCCAACAATCGATTGCTCCATCTGGGGGAAGAGGTTTTGGTTGAGGTTTTGGATGTTTCTCGTGTGGGAAGCAAGGGCATATTGCTAGGATGTGTCCTCAAAAGAGCACCTCAAAATTTAGTCAGAAACCGGCTATGTTCGAGCCGACAGTGGGAGACGCAGGGAGATCTCACCGAGTCTTCACAACAGTGGATAATCGACATGCGGATCATCAGAGCACCGTCATTGAGACTACAGGTTCATTACATAAGTTTAAAATTTTAGTACTTTTTTATTCTGGTGCATCTGATTCTTTTATAACTCCTTTAGTTGTTGAGCGATGTAAACTGGGGGCAATAAAGCAAAGCAAAAAGTGGCAGGTTGAATTAGCTTCAGGATCCAAGGTTGTGGTCAAGAAGTTGGTACAGGGTTGTAGGTTAGAGTTAGGGGCAATGTCAACTAAGGTGGACCTCAGAATTCTTCCACTTGGTTCTTATGATGTTGTCTTGGGCATGGATTGGTTAAGCTCTCATCGTGCTTTGTTAGATTATCGCCGTAAAGCAGTGTGGTGTGTGGATGATTTTGGTAAAGAGGTGGAAATTGTGGGTGTTTAGAGGCCTGTTTCCTTGAGAATGATCTCAGCTATGCAGTTAAAAAGGTGTTTTTGTCAGGGTTGTCAGCTCTTTGCAGTATCGGTTAGTGACCTAGAGTCTGAGGGTAGCCGTGAAGTGTCTTTGAATGATTACCCTCTTCTTGCAGAATTTTCTGATGTTTTTCCTAGTGAGATCCCTGGTATGCCTCCTAGACGAGAGGTGGATTTCAGGATAGATCTGGTACCTAGAGTTGAGCCTATCTCTCGGGCTCCATACAGGATGACCACATAGGAACTCCAGGAACTTCGTCTACAATTAGAAGAATTGTTAGTTAAGGGGTTTATCTGCCCTAGTGTTTCTCCTTGGGGAGCACTAGTGATCTTTGTCAAAAAGAAGGATGGTTCTCTCCGTCTTTGTATCGATTACCAGCAATTGAACAAGGTAACAGTAAAGAATCGTTATCCCCTTCCCAGGATTGACAATCTCTTTGATCAGATAAAAGGGGCAAAGGTATTTTCCAAAATTGACCTCAAATCAGGGTATCATCAGTTGCGGATAGCAGAGGCCGACATTCATAAAACTGCATTTCGTACTCGGTACGGGCACTACGAGTTCACAGTAATTCCGTTCAGGTTAACAAATGCACCTTCAGTCTTTATGACTCTAATGAATGGGGTGTTTTGAACTTACTTGGATAGGTTCGTTCTCGTGTTTCTTGATGATATTTTGATTTATTCTAAATCTATGGAGGAACATGAGGTGCACCTAAAGCAGGTTTTGTAGTGCTTAAGGGATAACCAGTTGTATGCCAATCTGGAAAAGTGTGACTTTTATAAGACTGAAGTTCAATATTTAGGCCATGTGATTTTTGGTGAGGAAATTTATGTGGATCCTGCTAAGATCCAGGCTATCATAGATTGGCCCGTGCCCACTAATGTCTCAGAAATTCACAGTTTCATGGGACTAGCTGGGTATTATCAGTGGTTCATTTAGGGCTTTTCAAGGATTGTGCATCCTATTACATCACTTCAGAGGAAAGGAAATAAATTTCTTTGGACAGAACAGTGTCAGTTAGCTTTCCAAACTCTTAAGGAAAAACTAACTAGTGCTCCAATTTTGGCAGTGCCAGATCCTTCAGGTGATTTTGTGGTTTGTACTGATGCCTCGTTGGAGGGGCTTGGAGCTATGTTGATGCAGGATGGGAGAGTGATTGCCTATGAATCTCAGAAATTAAAAGATCATGAACTCAATTATCCCACTCATGACCTTGAATTGGCCGCAATTGTTCATGCTCTTGTGAGATGGAGGCACTTTTTGTTAGGGCACTGGTTTGAGTTGCATACAGATCATCAAAGTTTGCAATACATCTTCACACAACCGAATTTGAATGCAAGGTAGAGAAGGTGGATGGAATTTTTTTGTGAATATGATTTTGAGGTTAAGTATATTCAGGGTAAGGAAAATGTGGTGGCTGATGCTCTAAGTCAACGTAGGCATGAGGCTTCTGCAATGTCTCTTGAGGTGGATTTGAAGAGTTAGATTCTTGCAACCCTTCCTTCAGATAGTTGGTATTCAGAGGTGAAAGCTGAGGTAGAATCAGGTAGAGCTTTGGAGGGGAAATTTACTGGTTATTCGTTGGATTCAAATGGTGCTTTGCGTTTCTCTCGACGGTTGTATGTACCTTCTTCAGAGGGTCTTCGTACCCTGATTTTGACAAAAGGTCATCAGGCACCTTACGCGGCACATCCTGGAGTTAAGAAAATGTATGCGGATCTACGATCACTCTATTTTTGGTCAGGAATGAAGCGGGATATTGCCGACTTTGTGGCTCGATGTCTTGAATGTCAGAGAGTGAAGGCTGAACATCATCATCCAACAGGATTGCTACAGCCTCACCTTGTTCCGGAGTGGAAATGGGATGTTATTTCCATGGATTTCATTGTTGGGTTGCCTATGTCATCTAGACGACATGATGCTATTATGGTCACAGTTGACAAATTGACTAAGGTAGCTCATTTTTCTCCTATTCGATCTTCGTATACGACATCTTATGTTGCTAAGGTGTTCATGAATGATATAGTTAGATTGCATGGGATACCACAGAGGATCATTTTTGACAGAGATCCGGTATTCACGTCTACATTGTGGACATCTTTGCAGCAGTCTTTGGGAACTAAGCTGAATTTCAGTTCTACCTATCATCCTGAGACTGATGGTCAAACTGAGAGGGTTAACTAGGTGCTTGAGGATATGCTTCGTATGTATGTCATGGATCAACAATCATGTTGGGAGGACTATTTGTACTTGGTTGAGTTTGCATATAACAATGGGTACCATAGTTCTATTGGTATGGCTTCTTTTCAGGCTTTGTACGGTCATCCTTGTCGTACTCCTTTGAGTTGGGATCGGCTGGAGGACAAGGTGCTCCTTGGGCCTGAAATGCTTAGAGATATGGAGCAGCAGGTGTCTCGCATTCGGGAGCATCTTATAGTTGCTCAGGATAGACAGAAGAAGTATGCTGACGCTCATAGTGTTGATTGGTAGTTTGCAGTTAGTGATCGGGTGTTCCTTCGAGTGCGCCCGCGAAAGAGCCCAATTCATTATGGAAAGGGTTCGAAGCTTGCGCCTCACTTTGTTGGACCCTTTGAGGTGTTGGAGTGGATTGGACCTATTTCTTACCGTTTAGCTTTGCCACCCAGTTTGTCACGGATCCACAATGTATTTCATGTTTATGTTCTTAGACCATATTTTCCTGATGTTACTCATGTTCTAGATTAGAATGCTCTTCAGGTCAAGGATGGGCAGCTGGCACTCGAGCCTGTGGTCATGCTTCAGCGTCGGCGACTTACCCTCAGAGGCAGAGAGATTGATCAGGTGTAGGTTCAGTGGGACCCGAATGATGAGGCTTCAGCTACTTGGGAGGATGCCTCTCGTATCAGGGAATCTTATCCTTATCTTTTTACTGGCTTCCCGGAGTAAGCCAAATTTTAGGGGGGGAGGATGTAATACCCCTCATATTATTGCTTGATTTTTTTGACATTCTCTATGGTTTTGTTTGGCACATTGTGGTTTTGATGATACTGTTGATATTATGTTGTGGTAGCTTAGACTGTTACTGATTATATACTCTTATGATGCCATGGATATTATGATGATATTTTATTACGATTGTTTTGATGAAATTATTTGGAATTCAGTAGACTAGAAAATAGTAATTGATGATATTGATGCAAATTAATGTAAACTTATAATGCTTTAGATGATGATATGAATTGGTGAGGGGACAGGTAGCATCACTCGTTCGCGAGTGCCCTGCTACATTGCAAATCCTTCTCACAATGCTTTGTAATTGATTTTATGTATGTATATTGTATATCACCTTGTTGGATGTAGGCTTTGCAGGAATAAGTCTCGATTCCACCTATTTCGATAGGTCTGGGCGAGCATTGAACCAACCCAACGGCAGGAAGTTGAATAAAGGTGACATGAAAGTTACTCCATTCCAAGGAGTCAATAGTCTTGTACCCTCTTCGGTTGTGCGTCTTGGTCATAGTCATTGTGTTGTTGCATTGGTCTTTGTACGTTATTGTGATTTTATGATTTATCTAATGTGGTGTATGGTTGATTGTTGTGATTTAAATAAGTAAACAATTAATAAAATAAAAACATAAAATAATAAATAAATAAAGCATTGGATAAATATTAGTAGTAGTGGTGAAAATATTACATTTATTTTGAATCTTACAAATGGTTGATTTTAATAAAGTATTGTGGAGATGATGATTCTATAAAAGTTCAATTTTGTGGATTTAAATTTATTTAATTTTAATCAAATGCATGATAAAAGAAAATGAAATGTAAATGCATGAAAAGGCAACAAAAGGAATTAAAGGGATTAATAATTATTTTGATTTATTTTCTTGAGATGTGACTTCTGGTATTCACGGGAAGAGGAAATTGAAAGGGTTTCCTCGATATTGATTTTAAGAAGGGTTTTTCTTTGTTTGAGGGGATGGTTCGAATGCTAGAGAAAATTTGCTTTCAACCATTTTCTGTCCTTGGCTTCTTTTCTTTTGTTTTCTGGAGAAATTATTGAAGAGGAAGAAGGATTTGGATCTATTGCTGGAAAGATCGACAGTAAGGAATTAGTTCAGCAAGAGGGATAAAGCTTCTACAGTTTTCTGCAAGCGTAGGACACTAGGTTCTTTCCTTTTAATCATTTATTCTCTATTAAAATAGGAATTGTTCTCTGTGTGTGAAATTTTTATCTAGGGTTGGAAATCAAAAGTTTGTGGAAAGAAATCTTTTGGGTTATTGTTTAATCAATGGAAATCTATCTGGGAATCGGGATTGATATATGTTAAAATGGAATTTTCTTGTTGTGGGGTTCTAGACTGTGTTATTTGAAAAGGGATTTTGTTTGAAATCTGGAAATGAACAGTACTTCTGTTGTTTCATTTTTAAAAATAAAAAATAAAAATACATGTTTGTTTAAAGAGCAATTTCTTTTCAATGAACTTCTAGAATTGAGATATTCTTGTTATGCATATATGTTATAAAATATTCCTCTGGCACAGAGTACAGTGTTTATTCTTCCCTGATGTTGAAATGTTCAAATTCCAGTATATATATATATATATATATATGCACATATATATATATACTTACATAAATATTGAATGAAAAATTAAATCATCGAACTTCGTTATGTTTCCGCCAGTCCTGTTCATAGCATTTTTGTTTGGGTATTATATAAACAATGGTTGTGTGGTGGTTCGGCCTCGGCTGTACCCACCACCCCACCGACGGTACCGTGTGACAGTCTACGGACTATCCACGGCAGTCCGAAGGACTACTGTGAGTGGTCCGTAGACTGCCCACGACCGGGCGTTTTTCCCTGTGCCCTTTTTGTTGGGATTAAAATTTCCCATTTAAATTTGTATGTATTTAAATTTCTTTTAATACGCGAATTTTAATTATATTTATTGTGCGATTTTACTTTTATAAATATATATATATATATATATATATGTATATATATAAATATATATATATATTTATATTTGTATATATATATTTATTAACTTATTTATTCAGATTCCACTGATTTTTTAATTTTGTCAAAACAAAACATTCTGTTTCTTTTTCTGGGTAAAATAAAACAGAATCTGTTTAAAATGGAAATAATAATAATATAGAAAGAAATCTTTTTTTTTGTTATTGATTTATTAAATTACCAACTTTAAGAGGATATGTTAGTAGAAAAATCAATTTACCAATATATGACAGCATTGATTATTTAATTCTTGTTTTGAGTGAATATTTTGAAATAGAATTTATTATGGAATTAAATAAATTATTATTTATATTTTTTTGTTATCTTGTAGAATTGTTGGGTTCGGGACTTTGTTAGTTCATTAATGGGGGAACCCTTTTGTGTTAACACTGTAGTCTTCCAGAGGATTGTGAATTTGTTGAATTTATATCTCTTCATCTTGAGTTCTGTTAAGTTGAGTATTACGAATGGGGTGTACCGAGTTATGAGACCTTGTTATGGTATTTTATTTGCGAGATGAGTTATGCCTCGTGTAATATTTTTGTTGTTGTTTTTCGATGTTTATGATTGCAATGGTACAACCCCTGTTTCTTTTTGGTTTTGGTTGGGTCTCTAGGGAGAGTGGCTCCTCGTGGGGGCCGGTGCCCCGTTTAAGGGGAAGGGCTCAGGATAACCCATGAGTGAGTTAGTAAACAAGTGAAAACCTAATAATTAACTTAGGAGGGTTGGGTAGTAATACCATTACAAGATTTTAAAATGGATGCCTCGTCTTCATTAGTGCTTCCACAGACTAATGGAAGGCTGAGAAGGTCGTGGTTGGCAAGGTCGTGACCTCGTCTTCACGAGAGGTCTACGGCTCCGCATGAGTCACCCTATGGACCGACGCCTCTAGTTGGGAGGAAGGGCACATGATAGCCATAGATGGGACTGGCGCCTCTAGTTGGGAGGAAGAGCACAGGATAGCCCATGTAGGACTATGCGATGACACTCCCCTAGTTGCCCATGTGTTTTACTTCATTGAGTTCCTCTGGAAGTAGGTTATGGGAGTTGGTTTAGATTGTTGTTTGAATTGATTTAAATTGGTTTATGATTATTGTTTTGATACATCTTTAGTATGCTCTGTGGTCTTGTATGATCTCATTTATGTTTTATTTACGATCTTGAATCTTTATGATACTATGGTATGATGTTATTGTTGTTCATTTTAATTGGAGTATTGTGTTATGGATCTATGTTGGTACTTTCTGTATGTTTGTACTTCTGTTGTCAGTCTTGGTCAGAGTTACTTCTATGTCACCTCTTAGCACGGGGGTGGTTGGGTGGAACGTGCTCCGCACACCGTTGGGTTCCCCATCAGCATTTGTTGGCTCAGCCTCATCCAGTTGAAGATTTGTTCCAGTTGATCTCTTTGTATTTTGATAATCTTGTATATTGTATTCATCCCACATGATTGGGAATCATGATGTAACTATATTGATATGATGTAAAATTTGGAAGATTTTGTAATGTAGTTATCAACCTTGTAACTTTATTTGGCTATGTAATTTCTCATGGTTTTATCTTGTGATGGAATCTATGTATATATATATATATATCTAATGTTGTCATTTATAGTTCCTTTTGTTACCTTATGAGTTGATGTTTAGCAATGTCTATTTCGATGTGACCTCGTGTGCCCCAAAGAACATAGTCGATTATGTTATTTGTGTTATAATGAAATGAAGTATATGTGTATGTATATGATCATTTAATATTTATGTCGATTATTTGTTTTTCTTTTAAAATATATATATATATATATATATATATATACGTTCTTTATTTGTTTGATCTTTGGGGCTTGCACGACGGGTGTTACATTTGGAAAAATCTTCGGAAAATATTCTTGCAGGGAAGCTCAACTATCTTCTTCAAACTCTCCTTGAAGCTCCAGATCACAAGTTTTGCTTGCTTATTGTTTTAGAAAATTGCATTTTCATTTTGAAAACTTGCTTGGAAATCTTTTTGAAAACCTTGTTTAAATTTTGAAAATAATTTAGATTGTTGTTGAAAAACAAAGCTTGCAACAAAAATTTTCAATTTCAACAATAGAGAAATGGAAAGAAAGCAAAACGAAAATTTGAAAACCTCTGTTTTGGTTTTGAAATAGTTCATATCAATTTAAAATTTAAACCAAGATATTGTGTTGATAAGTTAGTTTTATTGCAAAATTTTTGTTGGGAAGTTGCACAATTTGTCTAAAAATAGGAATTTTAGGTATATATTTATACATATATCTGTATATATATATATAGTCTTTATATATATATATATTTACAAACATATATTATAAATATGTTGTGATCTTTCTGGGAAATGTTATTTTGAAAATATTCTTACACAGAAATTGGTTCTGTGTAGAACATGGGAGATTTTATTTATTTTTGTTTTGAAAATAAAGAATAATTTATTTTTTTATGAAGGGTTTGGGTAGGCCGCAGCCATGCTGCACATAGCCATGCCCAATGGAGGGGCACTGTTGTGGTAGCGCTCCCCACAGCCGTGGGGAAGGCGCTGCCACAGACAATGCCGACCTCCACAGGGGAGGTTGGGCGCAACCTTGGCTGCGTCCTTTCTTGGCTTTAGGGGCCCGTGGGGGCCAGCAAGGTTTCACTTTTTTTTTAAAGAATTTTTTTAAATTTAGTTTTTTTATTATTATTTTTATTTATTAAAATCATTTTACATTATATATATTTTATAATATATATATATATTATATATTATAAATATATAATATGTATAAATTATACATATATATAATATATTATAATTTAATAAATATTCTATTATTAATATTTAAATCTATATATTACATATATAAAATATATATAATATATATATATGTTAAATATTAAGCAACTAATGTTCTTGGTTGGAATATAAAATAATATTTTGTTTTAGGCATATATTTAAATGTTTTTTTTTTTAATATTTAAATATAGGGAATTTTAAATGATTATTCTATAATCATAGAAAAAAAATGACTTTACTTGAAAAGCTGATTTTGATTATTATGGGTAATTGAAGAAATAGGGAGTTAAATTATTAGTTTTAAATTCCTCAATATTGCAATTGTAATTTTAATTACTTTTGAGTAGTTGCAAATGATGTTAATTATTTTATTTGATTACATGCAATATGCTATCACCTTGCTTGGATTTAAGAAATCTTAAAGTAGATTATTGAATTGTCAATTGTCCTTTCATCGTGATATCTCTCTCATTCTTGATGTTGGGCAAAAGGAATTAATTTATTTTTTTGAAATGATTTATCTTGAAAAGAAGAAATGGTTATTATTATTATTATTATTTGAAAAGAAGAAAGGATTTATTGATTTGTTCTGAATAGAAGTAACTTTTTTATTTTATTATTATTTAAAAGCAATTAAGGAATTGAACATATGGTTTAAATTTCATCTTTTGTCTGAAAGAGATGTTATTAAGTTAGTTTTATTAAGGCAATAAATTACTAAATGTTAATGAAGTGGATTTAGGAAATCCAAGTATAGATTTAATTCTTGTTTGATTGCCCTTCTTGAATGTACACTTCTTTTGTTTTCACTTTGGGGAAGTTGATTAGAAGGGTTGTCAAGTCTTCCAGAAGGGGTTTAACTTTTTGGGTTTTTGTATTATGTTAGTCAACCATTGCATTTCCTTGGGTAGGGCGTATAGTTGTATCCTGAACTGTTTTACCCAGTTTTCATGAATGGGGATGGTTTGTGCCTCCTTTGCATTAGGAGAGGTTTTGTGATTTGTGCCTCCTTTGGAAGGAGTGGATTATGTGTTTTGTTTCCTCTAGTGTTTGGAGAGGGGTTTGACTTTTGTTGCCTCCAATGTTTGGAGAGGGTTTTGACTTTTGTTGCCTCCAATGTTTGGAGAGGGTTTTGACTTTTTTTGCCTCTAATGTTTGGAGAGGGTTTTGACTTTTGTTGCCTCCTGTGTCTAGAGTGGGTTTTTATTTTATGTTCCTCTTAGAGTTGGAGTGGTTTTATCTTGTTGGTTTGCACTTGGGATTCCCTTGGTGATTGGTTTTGTTTGGTATGTTATCAAGTAGAAGAGTGGATTTTGTTAGGGGCCAGAGCCCAAAGAGGTAAATTGGATAACCTTAAGAGGTGGTTTAATCAAGTGATAACTAAATCAATGTACTTAGAAGTTAGGTAATATTTCACACTAATTAAGATAATTGAGCTTCATTAATTGACGCAAGTGCTTGTATAGGCTTGGGATGATTGGGAAGGCATGGAATGGCAAGGTCATCTATCTTATTTTTACGAGAGGCTTTTGATTCCGCATGAGTGAGTATGGGTGCCAGGATTCAGTAGAGGCCAACAAGACAACTCATAGTGGGGGCCGAAGCTTATGAAGATTCCTAGAGGATATCCCATGACGAGTTGTGTGATGACATTCATTCTACAACAACAATTGGTATTTGGTTTTATGTGTATGGTCTTCTTATCGTACTTGATCTATTTTATTTCTGGAAGCAATGTGACTGATGTCAGTAATGTTAGAGTTGTACTTGTGTTATTCATATGGTTGTGTCAGTGTGAGTTAGCTTGTGTCTAGAGGTTGATGGTCTTGTATAGGATTCCTTGTTACTATCTCCTAGCATAGGGGGTGGGCCTTCGGGTACCACCTGGTTGGGTGGAACGTGCACCTTAATCCGTTGGGTCATCTTCTTGTTCGTGTGGATGATATTTCTAGTTGGAGAGCTCGTGGGATCCAGTTTCATTTCATGCTTCATTCATTTTAGTTGTTATTGTAAATTATTACCTCTCATTTGTTATCGAGGTGGATGATGTAATATATAATCATGCTTTTTTGTATTTACCTCATTTAGGGAATGAGAGTTGTAATCGTATTGTGATTTATCGTCAATTGAAAACATGTGGTATCTCATATGCTTTGTTGTAATCTATCATGTTTAGAATGTATGTGTATTTAATTTGTTAAGTAATTAAATGCTATGGTTTCAATTCATGTTTCTTGCATGGATTTTAAAGTAATCTCAGTCTCATAACCTTAGGGGTTGTTGGCAATGGGTAGTGATCTTCCATGTTATTTGTTCTTAAAAAAAAAAAAAAAATAGTACATTTGTGTAGTAAATTGCAACTTCCCCTAGGGTTGCATGGCGGGGCGTTACAATTAGTATGAATTATATTCTACAAAGATCTCAACTTAATATTTAACTACTTCTTGACTCAAGAAATAACCATTTAGTAAAATTCTAAATGGACCCACCACCCTATTATTGGCAAGCCCGAGGATATTATAAATTTCTTCTCTATTTGTATTGAGCTAGGGGAATTCCTCTATTAAATATTGAGGAGAGAACATATGGTTCCCTTTAAAATTTATAGGTGTAAGATAAGGGCTTTTGCCACTATAACCTACTTGCATATTATTCTTTTCATCCACTTTTCCCTTTCCTTTACCTTTCTCCCAATCATTAGAATATTTTTATTTTTTCTTCTCAACAAAAGACAAGTGAACATCTTTAGGGATTATTCCTTGTGTATGCAGCCCAGTCGACCAACAAATTTTAGCACAGGCCCTTTTCTTGGTTGACTTCCCCTTTTCTTAGTTTTTCATCCTTAGGCAAGGAATTGGATAAAATTTCCAATTTGTCCTCTTCTCTCCTCTCCTTATCTCCACCTGACAACATGAACTTAGAGATCTCACTAGACGAGACACTGTGACCCCCTATATTGCATTTCATAAGTAATTTCATGACCAAAAAATGAGAAGGGAGAGATTTCAAATATTCCATAAGAAGTAGAATAAGGCCCTCATGCAAAATAGATAATTTTGCATTCTTTTTCTTCTCTTTAATGCCAAATTCAAGTGAAGTGAGAAGATAAAAAAGAAATAAAACCGAATTCTTATGGTGGAAGTGATATAATAGAATAAAATGTAAGCTATAAATATGTGTGTACCTTCCATTGAGTGTAAAATAATGAATGATCTATCCTCCACCACCTCCGCCCAAATGGGTTTAATTGACATAAGATCATACCCGCTAGCATTGAAATTTAACAACTTCTTCCCCTATGAACCCTTTAGAAACTATTTCACCACACCTTTCAATGCTTTCCTATCCCTAAAAATATTTTTTCCCTAGGTAGATAGACTAGTAATTTCTGCAATCAGGTCCTTTGTGATAATTAACTCCTTCCCTTCTACACTGATAGTGCAATCCTGCACCCTTCTACAAAAGCCTTTGTGACTCTAGGATCGTGTACATGCAAATTCTCTAAGTACAAGTAGTAACACCTCCATCCTCAAGAAAATTCCAATGATCACTTTCTTTCTCATATCTTCATAGGATGAGGGATCAATCTTGCTTCTATCATCTCCCATATTTACCTATTTGAGAAACAAGGAAATATGAATAGCACTTCAAACCCACTGAATATTACACTTTTTAAGGCCCTCTAAATACCTATAATCTGTGTGACAAGACCTCAAGCATTGATTCCAATCAAAGTAATTCCTAAGGCATATCTCTCGTGTATCATTATTTCATGAGGCTTTGTTATAATCATCCTCCCATCATTATTAAACCATACCATTGAGAGCCCTTTGCATATCGTAATTAATTAAATTCTAGATGTTAAAGGGAACATCACTCAACTTAAACCAATAATGGAGTGAATTGTTGCTAACACCAATATTGCCAAAAGCATCGATAATAGAATTTCCTTCCCTATAGATATGGAAAATATGAGATTCGTCAAAATAATTGAGAATTAAACTAGAATCCTTTATAAAAATTTCTATCGACCAACTTGGGTTATTTATTTTTTGTAAGAAATTAATAATATTCAAGGAGTCTCCATCAATCCATATCTTATGAAAACTTTGCGAATGAGCCAAATTTACACTATTGTAGGCAACCATAACTTTGGTAGAATGGTTTTCCGAGGTATCCAAAGGGAGTGGCATGGCTAAAATAAACCTACCATGTTCATCTCTTAACACTTCCCACTACGAAAAGACCATTGATTTTCCTTTGTTGCATCATCAAAGTTAATTTTAGTCCAACCTCACAAAGGAGCAATCCAAACAAGAGTTTCTCTAACATTCTTGAAATTTTTAATAGGGATAGATATATCAAATGATATTTTTGAATTGATACCCACCTACTTATCATGATTAGAAATAGGAACTACTTTAGACCCATCCACACACTTACTGAGAATCTTAGTCAAAAAAAATTTCTTGATAGAATTGTAAATTTTAAATGAAATTCTTTCGGGATTCAAAATAGACTCTCTAGAGACATGTTTATTCATTTCTTTCCAAACCTCCCACACCACATGGGAATAATTAGGGACCAAATACATGCAAGAACATGATTAAAGGTCAAAGCAATTCATTGAGACCAAAGGTCTTTAATAGAATAAGGAAAAACCCATTAGAGATTCGAAAGGGAGATTCCAAGGTTAAAACTTTATTGCTTTTTATTATAGGGAAAACAAGTTTTGATGGGGCCCCAAAACCCATTACAAATTGTTTTGAAAGGCTCCATAACCCTGTCCAAGACAAGCATGTTGAAAATAAGATAAATCATATACAAAACTAGCAGCGAAACATCAACAAAAGTTAACAAGAAGACATAAATACACAAGATGCATCAAGTAAGAAAGAGAGTGACCAAGATCCTAAAACACCTAGATTTTAACAAGGACCTTGAACCCTTAGGTAGACATAGAACCTACATGCATCATATACACACTTAAGCACCACCTGAATCAACTAGGCATCAACAAACCAACCACTCAGAACATCCAAATATGTACCTAAGAACACAATGAAACCCCACATAGTTAAAATAAGCAAAACATCAGCTTGTGTGCACCACCAATCCACATGCAAGGTTTCAACAAACCAACTACTTAGAACATCTAAATTTTAGCCTAAGAAATCAGCTTCTATGCAGCACCAATCCACATGCACAACATCAGCTTCACTACATAACCAATCCACCTAATCAACCAACCCAACCTCCACCTATAAAGGGGAGGAATCCCCTCTATAGGATAGGATGAAGAGAAGCCCCTTACCACGAAAGCCACAAAACTCCAACCCAAACAACCACCACCTCAATAGGAACCATTATAAGGGAGGATATCTTCCTTCCAACCCAACATCATCCATTCCCACCTCAATAGAAGATGGCTCCACCTCAAGAGGAACAATCTCCCCCTCAATATGAGACATAAGCTGAGAAACCTAGTGGAAAGGAACTTTAGAAGAAAGGGATAACCCAATATTCCTTAGCATCACAAGAATTAGGTACTAGCAGGAAGAAGCAAAAAGCATAACAATCAACTCACAAAAATGGGTCCAAAGAATAAACAATAAGCATATCCCAACCACTAGTAATCTAGAAACAATCAGAACAATTATCATTAACTAAAAAATGTAGAAAGCCTTTTGCCAAAAAACAATAATATCCCCTTTTTTCCTCATAATCTTCAAAATGACAAAGGAGGCCATGACAACTTCCAAAAAGCTTTATTGTTGATATAGCTTAGATAACCTTCTACCAAAACAATTTATTGTTGATATAGCTTAGACTCCATTTAAATGGATGGTAGATTAGAACCTCCAAATTATTTCTTTAGATTTAATTTTTAAGGGTTTAGGTTAGACTTAGGGTAGTATTAAAAATATCACTAAGAGAAAAGGAAACAAGACTAATTAAATACAATATATATTACCACACAAAAACTAGTCAAGACAATATGTGAACACATAACACCTAAATATTATATAAAAATTAAGCAACCAAAAAAAGAATAGGATGGCATAGTGATTAGGGTCGTGTTTTATTATCTTGTCCACCAATTCCATTACACATTATATAATAAGTTTGTAGGTATTATTTCTATTTCATATCTTGCAAATATAAGTGTTCATCAATAATACTTATTATGAATCTCCCATTCAATCCTAGGTATGAAACTCTTAACTTGTGCCCGAATTTGGTTAATATTCATATGAATATGCATCAAAAGGTGTTTGAGAAGTCCATGTAATTTATACACAGCTTCATACTATATTTCTCTACAATTCTCTAAGGGTTGTGGTATTTCTCATATGATTCCCAATATCTAATTTTATAAGTTTCTTAAATTTTTATTATGATTGTGACCTTTTTATCCTTTTATATTCAATCAAGAGAAATACTTTAAGGATATTAGATGGATTTCAAAGACTTGTTAGACTAATATATAGTTCAATGTTGATTTGTAATGGTTCCAATTTTGTATATCCTTATGGTTGCATCTTGAAATTATTATTCATGGTCAACAATGGAGTTCTTTTAATTTATATTAAGATATTTCATTGAGGAGATATGGGATTGAGTTCTATCCTAAGTTGTATAATTTTTAGGTTGAATAAATGTTTCATCATTATTTCACTTTATGCAATAGTGGTCATATTTTTGTTTTATTTTTGTAACCCTATCTATAATCCTCAAATTGTTAACTATTGACCACTTGTGAAATGTAAGAGGATTATTGACATAATTAGAGAACTATGTCTAGAAATTACTATTGGGATTATATCCATTTTATGATTAGATTAAGGTATTTGGTTTTATATTCCATAGTTTGGTTATGTGTATCATGATTCATTATGAATTGGTAACCTCTACAATTGAATAACTAACTATTTACTTTCATTTTTTATTTCATTATCTCATATATGAAAGTTTAGGTCTAACAAATGAATGGTATTAGGCTTGTTTAGGGTCATAAATTCAATTCTTTATTGGCACTTTAGAATATATTTATATTTAAATCAATATATTAAACATGTGATTATTATATGTAATATGATCATTAAATGTGGGATATTAAACTTGTGGTTGTTGAGTATATGTGAGTAAAGTAGTATATATCATGAGAATGGCCTTATTAAAGCCTATTGAAATAGTGATAAATAAATGTATAATATCTAAAATTGTCACCACAAGTCCACATCATGGTTAATATTTTGGTACGATTCCAAAATATTTTGATATCTAATTTTTTTGACAAGATATTAATATATCTTGAACTCATAAGATCATGTATAACAATGTAAGATGGTGCTCTTTACAACTTTGTTTTATATAATCCACTATTATCTTAGACATGGAGGTTAAGTCTTTTCTTTCAATTGAGATAATGTTTTTGATGAGATAAGCAAGGGAAGGGCCCTGAACCTATACAAAATGAAAAAAAAGAGCCAAACAACTCACCAAAATAGACTAGCCAAACACAATCAACCAAGAAGAAACAACCAGTTAGAATAACAAATAGTGTAAAATTGTTCAAGGAGCAGCACTTGAACCAAGTTGAGCCCTTGAGGGTGAGTTAAACAAAACCATGACTTTCATAGAAGGATTTTTCTTCTTTTTGTGAACCATTGTCCAAGGAGAATTGGAAACTGAAATCGAGAAATTTTGATCAAAAGGGGAAGACTCCCCTCTGGAGTAACAGATGAAAGGAATAGCTGATACTTCATATGTAGCATTAGAAACCAAGCCCAAATCAGTAGGATTTATTGCAGCATTTTCCAAAACATGTACCTTAGGGTAGGAAGAAAAAACAACATTAGGGACAACCAAATCCAAAGGCTACATAATAGTATCCATAGAAGGAGCAACAACCAACTCAACCTCAGGTGGAGTAGAATAAACCTGCACTTGAGGAGCAACAACCATCACAATGCTCATATTAAGCCTCGTAGAAGGAGAAGCAGGCGTAGAGCCATCATCAAAAGAAGAGGCATAGTCGGTAGTAGGGTGAACTGTTAAGTTTTCATAGAGTGAATTCTTCCACCAGGTAGAGGAAGAAATAGGGCGGGAGCCTCTAGAGCAATCACGAGCCAAGTGGCCAACAACAAAACAACATATGCAATGAAAAGGAAGACCCTCGTAATCCTCAATTGAGATAATACATTACATAGTATATGTGAACAAATTATACTATTGTGTAATTTTAATGTCTATTATAGTGAAATGATTTGGTTCAAAAAAAGGAATCAATCCTTGGTAGTTCATCTCTAGCACACCCATCAGCTAGCTTGTTTGGCACCACTAATTTTATTTAGCATTTATCATGTTCCCCCTTTAGGCAATATCTAGTTACACTTGGGAATTCCCTACATATTTTAATTAATTGTGGCATATAATGTTAGGTTTTCTCCAGATTGTGTCTCTTTTGAATTTATACGTTGACAACTTAGGTTCCTTTTATGTCATGCAAGAATATTTTTCTAATTATAGTTGCTCTATCTAAATGAATCACTTCTTTAACCTTCTTAGAATTAATATTTCTTTATATTTTTTTGGAGACATTTTCCAAATTCATCTTCTCAATAAAATATGTTACTTATTTTTTGAATTAAATATATTTAATCTTGCATCTACTACTATTTAAAAAAAAAGAATGATTTGTTTTCCTCATTGGATATAACAATGCGATACATACATTTCAAATGTAATTTAATAGGATTTAAGGTTTGAAAAAATTATTCCCTCAAAATTTTCATGTGGGCTATAAAGTTCTCTTGTGTCTCAAAACTATAGACCTTACCAAATTTTCTATTCTATTTTAATATTTCTATAATATTGAAGTGATGCACTTATAGGCCCCATATTTATCTAGTAGCTAAATTTAGTAGATATTGCCCTAATTTTAATGATACATAAAACCAACTTTTAGAAGATATGAAAGAATAAAGTTATTCATTCAATGTACTTGACCTAATGAGGTCTTCTAATTAACTTAATTTTTTTTAGGGTATGTGTATAAAACTGAGGGGATAAAGGGGATGAAAAGTGGCCACATTTTTTCTAGAATAAGTAAAAAAAAAATTGGATGAGAAATTGAAGATAGCCATGCTCAAAAATTCAATATGTGACAAAAAATATTTTTATTAGTGCTAAAAATAATAGTTTCTAAACTACTATTTATTTTAAAATGATGGAGATTAAAAGGTTCAATTAGGGGGATCACACATAGTGCTCCTATTTTGTTAAAAAATATAATATAGTGTCTATAATGATCTACCAAGAATTTTGACTTCTTAAAAGTATTTCAAATCATTTTAGTTGAATTTTAGCTAACTTCATATTGTTTTATGTGTAATTTTTATGCTTTTTTAATGAATATAAGACATTTTACTAATTATAAAAGTTGGCACATTTTAGAAATGATTCCCCGTATTGTTTCTAAAAACTAATAAAAAGAATTATTTTGAATGTGTATAATAGAGTCTAGAATGTAAAATTATAACTTATTTTTGATCTTGGTTAATGTATACAAAAATGAAACTAAAAATACTATACATAGATTTTTGACAAAAAGAGAAGACACTAGAAAAATAAATTGAAGATCAAAATCTTAATGTGCTCCTAATGTAGAAAAATTACATGGTTGAAAAGGAAAGCTTGAGCTTAACTTCATTTTAGGATTTTTTTCATATCATCATAAAATTTGTAATAATGTAATGGAGAGGATGCTTGAAATTCAATTATTTTTATATATTTTGTAGAAATTATCTCTTTTGGTATTCACATGCAAATCAAAACCCATATGTTGTGATGGAAGCCCTAAGAAATGATTTGTATTTCATCTCAAAATCTTACAGAATTTGGTTATTTCCTTACCTTTAGGCTTAGGGTTTCATTCACTGTCCACATGCTTTTAGGTTTGTATTGATAAAAACCTTCCCAAGTTACCCTTGAAGTTTGAAGTTTATGGAAATTGTTATATTTCATCCTTGACCCTTTATCTCAGGTTCCCTATAAGTTAAGTTGTGACTTATGTCATCAAGTCCATTCTATTTTCGACCCCCAAATACTAATGATATTGACTATTTCCCATCACATTAAAATATTTGCATTGTAATAATCAGGGTTGATGTTCTTCGAAAAATTTATCTAGGTCTAGGGTGATCCCACAATAGTGGTTTACAATTTTTGGCCAAACTAGACACTGAAATTATTATTTTTAACTAAATCTTCACATTGGGGCACCTATAACGGATAAACCGTGAGGAATTTGAAGATGATGCAAACTAGAGTCTCTCCACATTTTGTCTATAGATTCTAAAAAGAAAAAAATAATTTTTTTTGGAATCAGATTGCACTTCTTTCTCCACCTCCCATGAAAATTGGTTTTTTTTAGAAAACAACATTTTAAAAAAGTGACGCACACCGTATAAAGCAAAAAAAAATTTCCTTGAAGGATAAAATTCTAATTCTTTAGAAATTAGATTTGTAACTCTGATATCTAGTGCCTCCACTTGGTTAGATAGTTTTTTATTGAATATTTTTTCTTTAATCAAGTTTCAAAGTCAAACCAATTACAATTCAGACATAGTGTGACTGTCTAACACAACTTTTATTGTATGTATCAATTTTTTTTTGTTGGATGAAGGACTCCAATATCTAGTGCACTCATAGTTTTCAAATTTTTTTCATAATTTTCTATTTTTCCAGATGTGTAGAATAGAGAACTTCATTTTCGGTGAGAAACCTATATTTAATAAAACTTAAAAAACAAATAGATAATAAAACCAAAACACATTAAAATTATATTCATTGGATAGTTTGTTATAAGGGCTACTTGATACTAGTTGGGTTTGTGAAATCTCCTCCATTTTCATTTTCAAATCGATCTTCAAAGTGTAAAATTCTAGACAATTTTGGTGCCTCGAAGGGTGAAGGTGAAAAAAGGGTGCTTCGGGCAAACCATGAAAATATGTTCGGTCGATCATAGGTTCAGTTGAACATATGTTCAGCCGAACCACTTTAAAATACAATAAAAAAATGTATACTAGAGGGGTTCAATCGAACCTAGAAAGCTGGTTCGGTAGAACCCCTTGACATGGATCTTTGTTTTCCCCATTTTTTTTTCCAATTTGTTTTTTTTTGTTTTCCGGTTTTTTTATAGTTGTATTTTATTCTTTTTATATTATATTATATAATATACTTATTATTACAATATATTATAATAATAATAGTATTATAATAATATTATAATAATAATATATAATTATTATTAATTATATATTATTATTATAATATATAATTGTTATTATTATAATATTTAAAGTATATAATTAAAAAGTAGAGGGGAGAGAGGGAGAGGGGGTAGGAGGGAGAGACTTTAGAGAGAGAGGGGTGAGTAGGAGAGAGATAAAGGGTAGGGGGTACAAGGGTTTAGGGTTTAAGGGTTAAGAGTAGAGGAGAGAGATAAAGGGTAGGGGGTACAAGGGTTTAGGGTTTAAGGGTTAAGGGTAGAGGGGAGAGAGGGAGCTTGAGATAGAATTAGTGAGTGAGAGATAGAGAGAGGGTTTAAGGGTTTTTAAGGCTATAGGGGAGCTTGAGACAAAGGAGTGAGTGAGTGAGTGAGAGAGAAATAGGGTTTAAGGGTTTAAGGCTTAAGGGTAGAGGGTAGAGGAGAGAGAGAGGGAGAGGGGGTAGGAGGGAGAGTGAGAAAGAGAGGAGGGGGGAGGGGAAGAGAGATAAAGGGTAGAGGGTTTATGGTTTAAGGGTTAAAGTGGGGAGAGAGGAGGGGATAGGAGGGAGAGACTTGAGAGAGAGAGGGGGAGTGGGAGAGATAAAGGTAGGGTACAAGGGTTTAGGGTTTAAGGGTTAAGGGTAGAGGGGAGAGAGGGAGCTCGAGATAGAATTAGTGAGTGAGTGAGAGATAGAAAGAGGGTTTAAGGGTTTTTAAGGCTATAGGGGAGCTCGAGACAAAAGGAGTGAGTGATTGAGAGAGAGAGAGAGGCTTTAAGGCTTTAAGGCTTAAGGGTAGAGGGTAGAGGGGAGAGAGGGAGAGGGGGTAGGTGGGAGAGACTTGAGAGAGAGAGGGGGGGAGTGGGAGATAGATAAAGGATAGGGGGTACAAGGGTTTAGGGTTTAAGGGTTAAGGGTAGAGAGAGAGAGGGAGAGGGGGTAGGAGAGAGACTTGAGAGAGAGAGGGGGGAGTGGAAGAGAGATAAAGGGTAGAGGGTAGAAGGATTTAGGGTTTAAGGGTCAAGGGTTAAGGGTTAGAGGGGAGCTCGAGATAGAATTAGTGAGTCAGTGAGTGAGAGAGAGAGAGAGGGTTTAAGGGCTTAAGGCAAAGGTAGAGGTAGAGGGGATCTAGAGATAGGTGAGGTGAGAGAGAGAGACAAAGGGGAAAAGAGTGGGTCTAGGAGGGAGAGACTTGTGAGAGAGGGGAGTGGGAGAGAGATAAAGGGGTAGGGGTACAAGGGTTTAGGGTTTAAGGGTTAAGGAGTAGGGGGAGATGGAGCTCGAGATAGAATTAGTGAGTGAGTGAGAGATAGAGAGAGGGTTTAAGGGTTTAAGGCTTAAAGGTGAGCGATAGAGGGATCTAGAGATAGAAGGAGTGAGTGTGTGTGTGTGAGAGAGAGAGAGAGAGAGGAAGAGTGGCTCTAGGAAGGAGAGACTAGAGAGAGAGGGGGAGTGCGAGAGAGATAAAGGGTAGAGGGTACAAGGGTTTAGGGTTTAACCTAGTTAAGGGTAGAGGGGAGAGAGGTAGAGGGGGTAGGAGGGAGAGACTTAAGAGAGAGGGGGGGGAGTGGGAGAGAGATAAAGGGTAGGGGTTACAAGGGTTTAGGGTTTAAGGGTTAAGGGTAGAGGGGAGAGAGGGAGAGGGGGTAGGAGGGAGAGACTTGAGAGAGAGGGGGCGAGTGGGAGGGAGATAAAGGGTAGGGGGTACAAGGGTTTAGGGTTTAATGTTTAAGGGTAGAGGGCAGAGAGGGAGCTCGAGGGTACATTGATTTATGTTTTAAATATGTGTGCAATAATTTTATAATTAGATAATATTTAATTTTTAAATTTACATAATTTCCCATGGAACAATTTGATGGAACAAATATAAGTTGTATATTTAATTGTATATAAGATTCTTAAACTTAAGAATTCCATGAAACAAATATAAGTTGTATATAATTGCATAATTTCCCATGGAACAATTCGATGGAACAAATATAAGTTGTATATAATTGTATATAAGATTCTTGAGCTTAAGAATTCCATGAAACAAATATAAGTTGTATATAATTAAATGTGAGAGATGATGCTATCAAAGATTCTTGATCTTAAGAATTCCATGGAACAAATATTTGCATATAACTGTTATTTACACAAAATGATTTACAACTATGTACAAGTTACTATAAGTTCTCACTTGAACATGTATAGGGTTACAGGTGAACTTGAAAATCATAGATATAATCTAAGTCAAAGATTCTGGTTCAGCTCGCTCTTCAATAACATGTAGAATTTTTTGATGATCTTCACTATCTAGTCTCCAATTTCTTTGGTCACGTGCATGTGGAACTACGTGAAGATGTAGGGTGGTAGAAATTATCAAGTGACTATATTGATATACCTTGTTATCAGGTTGATAGTCAACAAAATGAATAATGTGTTGAACAACTTTGACTTGTTTTAGATATGTCCCTTGCACTACAACAAAACTTGCATGGTAAACATGAACCTTCTTAGTAAGACATATGAACATGTACACCATCTTTGTGCTCAAGGTTTGTACAATATATATTTAATGTTTATAACAGTCATGCATGCACATATGAACACAATGTATATATAATTTTAAATTCAAACTCACCTGTGGGAGAGGGAAATCATCCTTAGGGCATGCTTTGTTTAGGTCCCTGAAGTTAGTGCAAATGCAAATGCCCCCAATGGGCTTAGAAACAAGTATAAGGTTTGAACCCCACTTTGGATAATCAATCAACTATATGAATCCAACATCAAGGAGCTTCTACAATTCAAGTTTTACTAGTAATGTGATCTGCGGATGTATCTTTCTCAGTTTTTGTCTGATTGGTTTTGCCTCTCTATAGATGACTAGATGAACCACATCTTTAGGATCAAGATCAGGCATGTCAGAATAGGTCCATGCAAATTTTACCTTTCTTTCTCTTAGAAATGTAGCTAGAAGTTTCTATTCCTTGGTCAAAAGTGATTCTGCATAGAAGGTGGTATGTGGTGTTTCTTTAGTCCTTAGATTGACCAGGTTGCATTTTTTGACTAGCACTGCTAATTTTTCTTGATGAATAGCACTAAGGGGAAGATTGAATCCCTCATCCTTTGGTTCCTCAGAGAGGTTTTCACCATCGGATACATCTTTTTTTTACTATTTTCAAGTCAGAAAGTGCCACAGTGTGGTTTTCACTTAGAGACCTAGATATTACTCTTTTATTTTCTATTTCGCAACTAATAGATTCAATAATTCCCCTATAGTATGCATGTATATTCAATCTAATATCAAACCCTACTTTATGATCTCCATATGGTATCGTATCCAGTAGTCCCATGAATTCCGAGAGAGACTCGTCATTTTAAAATTTGTCCAAGATCGGTGGTCCTCATTGGTTATAGTCTATTAGTTGGGGGTAGACAAGCTTAAGTTTAGTAGTTCGGTTACTCGGCTCAAAAGACATAGTAGTGATCATAAGAAGGGAGGAATCCTCAAATAACATGGGTAAGTTAGTAATGGGATCCTCATCACATATGTTGGTTATATCGAAGGTATAGTTATCTAGAGGTAGAGGTCTGTGGATACCAATAACTGAAGAGTAACTTTGAATTTTCTAATAGTGGCACCTCTACCACATATGGTTAACTTTGGAGGGGTATATCCAAGGCCAAGAATCTTAAGGTGCTTCTCAGGAATAATGGGTTCTAACAGGCCATTGCAATTTTTCCCAAGCTTCTCATCTTTGTTATAGCCCATGCCAAGCATCATCTGTAGTCCTTTGTTGTGATCATCCATTGAAAGAGCAGGCTAATGTCTTTCATCTTGGTATAGAAAAATTGATACATGCTTTTTGTCTACCACTTTTAGGCTTAGGTGCCCCTAGCTTTTGAATTTGGAGGGGTCTACTTTGAAGGTTTGAGATGGTGTGTCAATTAGTTGGGGCTTCCCACAAGATCTAGGAGATTGAGGTAAGTCTCCTATTACAAAGGCACTCTTTTTCATTTTATAGTCTCCAAACCCATTATCTTGGATAATAGCATTAATATCGAAGATGTCTAGAATTGAGGGAGTCTTTGTCTCAAAAGTGGAGGCTAGAGTGGATGGATCTATATATGGAGATGTAGGTCCCTAATCATTCTTCGGGACTCGAGGGATCTTGTAGTACTTGGCCTCCACATTCTTGCAGTAATAGAATGGTTCAAGATCTTTGTGGACTATGACTTCTTGGTTCTGATAAGGTAACTTAACACATTTATGGAAGCTGGATGTGACATATTGCATCCCATGGATCCATGGGCACCCCAAGAGGATATTATAAGGTAGTTCAAGATCAAGGACTTGGTATGTAGTTTCTATGATTGTTGGCCCTACTTGAATGGGAAGTTGAATGGTTCCTTGAGGCACCTGTTCTTGATCATCATATGCCTTGATAGTAATACCCTTACATTTTTCAATGATGTCTTCAAATAATCCTAGATTATTTATTAGCTTGAGAATAAAAATATTCAACCTTGCACCTCCATCCACAAAGACTCATTTGATTTTTTTCTTATGGACTAAGATTTCAAGATGGAGTGCATGGTTATGAGATGGTTGGGTTGGAAAATATTGATCAGAGAATGTTAAGAGATGTTGTGTGGTAATATGTTAGACCATAGCTTGGAACTAGTCTACATCAAAATCTGTGGGGACATAGGATGTAGCCAATGCCCTTTCTAGGATTTCCCTATGTGTAGGCAAGATTTTTAGCAACTCCATGATTGAGATCTGGCTAGGGGTCTTTTTTAGCTTAGCTAGGAAATTATAACTATTAGGGAGTGACTTCGGATTTGTGATGGGTTCTTTGGGTGGTATTGCAGGTCCTGGAATGGTAATTATACCACTATGTGTGGTGACTTCACACTTGGCTCTAGATCCTTTGATATTGACAGCTGTTACCCACTCATCTAAGGATGTAATAACATGGTCGTAAATATGGTTCGCATTATTGTACTTTCCCTTACCATTGTTGTTTCCTTTATTGTGATAAAGCATCAAATTCATGTATATTTTGAGGTCTTGATTCCCTATGGGTTGTTCAATGGTTATGGTCTTGTCATCGATGAGATCTTGGATCAAATTCTTAAGTCACATGCAATTAGTTGTCATATGTGCTTTTATTTTGTGAAAATCATAGAGATGTTTTTTGTTACACCATGGTGGTTTAACCTGAGCCTCTTGGTAATTTTCATAAACAAGGATTTTGATGAGATTTGCTTGTACCAACTGTTGCATGACTGATTCGATTGGTTCCCCAAGTGGTGTGTATTTTTGTTTAGGGAGATATTTGTTCCTTGGGGGTGGTCCCCCTTGATCATTTAGATTGTTGATAGTTTGACTAGTGGGTTGTTGTGCCGATGAGTTGATTTGTGTGTTGTTTTGGGAATTGACTTGTGGTTGTTGGTATGATTGTTGTTGTGTATTTTTCCTTGGATCACTGATAACAACTTTGGCATCAATGACACCATCATTAGTGACATTCTTTCTCTTTTCCCATGTGTGAGGATTTTCATTGTAACTAGTTGATGGCCGATTGTCTTGATATGTGGGTGTGCCCCCTT
Organism: Sequoia sempervirens; assembly: GCA_007258455.2. Taxonomy (NCBI): domain Eukaryota; kingdom Viridiplantae; phylum Streptophyta; class Pinopsida; order Cupressales; family Cupressaceae; genus Sequoia; species Sequoia sempervirens. Next base: position 204,484,734 of record VDFB02105785.1, read on the forward strand.
GTGAGATAAGTTCTCTTTCAATGTTGAGTTCCTTGGGGATCAACTAGTCATATGTTGCTATACATTGCATTTTTAGATGGAATGACAAATTCCCTTCAAAATTGGTGATGATAGTACTGATTTGTTGTTCTTCAAGTATAACCCACCTGCTCCTATTGGCCTTGGATCACCATCGTTGCAAGAAGTATTTAAATTTTTCCCCCTTGGCTTGTTTTAGAATGGATAGTTCTTCTAGAATCACGTCCATGCCTATGTTGAATGAATAGTTTTGTATGAATAAGTCCACAATTTCTTGGAACTTTTTAATTCTAGGAGGAAGGTGGGAGAACTATTCCATTGCTAGTCCAACCAAACTTTGAGGGAATAGTCACATTAAATATGATTCATCATATGCAACTTCCATACAATGCACATGAAATTCCCTTATGTGATCTTCAAGGTTTCCAATCCCATGATATTTGTAAAATTTAGGTATCTCTGACCCTTGTGGGAATGGAACCATTGCAATGCTTCTGTTGAATGGATAGGGGCATAAATTCCCTTGTGTTTTTTTTTCCTAATTGTAGGTATAGCACTTGTTGTGAGAGAAATTCGATCTATGCAGACACATCATTTTGTAGATCAGGTGATGGGATGAATGTGTTTTGGGGTGGTTTGATTGCTTGAGTGGGTGATGGGGTAGTTTGTGTGTTCATGAGAGGCTACTACATGTTTTTTTGCACCACCAATGCTTGTTGTTATGCCTACAATTATTGATGTGCAAAAAATGCTTGTTGTTGGTCTTGCTGCTATTATACCAAGAATGCTTGTTGTTGTGCTTGGTATTGTTGAAAAGCTTGCTAATAAGCTTGTTGTTGTAACAAATCTTGTTCTTGAGCTTTTTGTGCTTGATATTGAGCTCGTGCTTGAGCTTGAGCTTGTTGGGTGGCTTGTGTAGCTTGGGCAACTTGCGTGGCTTGTGCAACCTATGCGGCATGTGCAGCTTATCCATCTTGGGTGGCTTGTTGTTGTTGCAATAAAGTGTGTGCTTGTGCTTGGGTATCTTGTTGTGCGTGTTGTGTAGCTTGTTGTGCATGTGCTTTTGGAGAAGCTTGTTGTGCCACTCGCATGGCTTGTTGAGCTTGAAATTGCTTCCAAAATGATTTTTGATATGCTTGTTGGGTAGCTTGCAGTGTGATGGTGTATTGATTTTCCATGTTTGGATTTCGTGGTGGTGGTGGGGGTTTCAAAATGGTGTGGGATTTTGTGATGATTTTTTTTTGAGGTGTTCATTGAGGTGTTTGAGTGATGACAATGGGTTGTGTCGTAGATGGTGTGTCTAATGTGCTAGGCCCTTGGGAGACCATATTTTGGGGTGTTATAGATGGTGTAGTGATTGATTGTGTTTCTTCGATTGATGCCACTTGGTGTTGTGATATCGGTGGAATGCTTGGAGGATTTGGTATGTTGATTTGATTCATGATTGGAGGATTGTTTTGACTTGATTGATTTTTGATAGGTAAAGGGGCTTTCCCTAAATCAAGGATTGGTGTGGATGTTGATGTTAGTGGGGGAAATGGTGGGAATATTGGTGGTGTGTTGTCTTGAGAAAGTGATGATGATGCATCAAAGGTTTCCCCTTGTCCAAATAGACCCACTTGTCCTTGTGAAGACATGGAGATAAATACTTGTGTATCAAGAGAATATGTCAGTGATGTAGTGAAAGTAGAAGAATTGTTGGTCTCATGGAAAATGAGTGGAACATATGGATGCTTTGGGTCTTGAGGGATAGTATTTGGTAAAACCAATATGGTGTTTGTGTCTAAGTCTTGGTTATTTACAAGGGGATTTGTTTGAAGAGCATGAAGCAATGAACTTCCCTTGGTAATCGTAGGTTGACTTGGAGCATGAGATGGTGTTGGTTGTATGATCATGGGTTGGATAAAGTTTTGGAAAGGTGTGAATGATACTTGTGGCATAATCCCCATAGTTTTTTCCACAATAGTGCTCAAATCATAATCATAAGGTAGTTTAGCCTCTTCCTTTGCTAATTCTAACATGTCTTGTGAAGGATTAAGTTTCATCATTGTGTTGACAATCTTGTGATTTTCAGGATTTTGGACTATCTCCACGATTTCATCTTGAGTCATTCCTAGGAAATTGTTGGTAACATCCTCCACTTGGCAACCTCCCTCTTGAGGATTTTGAGGCATTTGAGGAGGATTAAGTGGAAGGTTGATGAATATCCTAGGGTTGAATTCTATTTTAGTTTGACTCAAATCACATGAAGTAGATGTTTCTTTCTTTTGTTCCATTATATTCTTGTGTTGAGATCTAGTTTGGACCATAAAATAAGGATCAACTTTCAAGAATATGGTAGGTAAGCATCTAACTCCTTAGGTTGGTCTAAACTTTAGGTACAAAAAATAAAATCTAGGATGTTAAGGATCAAATGGTCGGTGATGAGGTAAATGAGATATGAATGATGTGGATGTTTGAACTTTTAAAACCCTTGGAGGGATACTAGACTTTAGGTCTTTTGGATTTGGTTTGATTTTTATTTTGGATGATGAACTTATAAACCCCAAGATGTTAGATGTTATCTTGGAATAAACTTTTCCATAAGGATGATAATTTAACTAAGTATATGAGGAAGGATTCATCCACACACACTTAGTCAAACAAGGTGTTTTTTATTTTGATTTGAAGGATTTTCCAAAAGTCTAGTATGAATTATTTTTCCAAGTTTAAAAAGTTGTTTGTGAAATGGGATTTGATTTGATGTTTGAAATGGATGAAGGTGTTGATTTGATCCTTGGTGAACCTAGAGAAACTTTTCTTACAAGATCAAGCTTTTGAAGAACATGCTATACTTCTAAATAAGTGGTTCAAATTGAGCATACATATCTGGATTGTTCAAAGGAATGAGTCTAGAAAATCTTGTGAACTTCTTGATTATCTTGAGATGTTGTTTTTGGTTGCACTTGCTAATGTAGTTCTTGATGGATTTTTGAGTATGACACCTAAACTTGAAGCTTTTGCACAAAGACTTTTGTTTTAGGATTTTGACATTTTTTGGAAATCATGAGAACAAGCACGTGTGTGGGGTTCAATTGTATTTTATCTTTGCTTAATGGATTCTTTTTACCACACCAACACTTTCTTTCTTAGTTTTCAAATTGACTGTCTATGTATCAATTTCCTTTCATTCCACAAGGTCCCTTATATGAAAATCAAGAGAATTAAGGCAATAGTTTCCCTAAGTTGACATTAGAGAGAGAAAATTGAGATATAGGCACAAATATTTAGAAGCCTCTAAGGATAGAATCCCCAGGGGCAAGCAGTATTATGTGGACTTTTCAAATGTATTTTCTCTTTTTAAAGGGTTTGAAATTTGAAGACCTTGTTGAATGTTTGTTTTCAAGATTTTGGATCATCCAAGAAAAGTATTTAACTGACTCACAAATTACACAACCCTAGGATAGAAATGTCTACAATTGTTGAATTCCCACTTGGATTTCTCAAGCTGCATTTTTTCAAAGTGGATAATTAGAAGCTTGACCACACCGGCTCTCCTCCACAACACTCACTTCTACGAGTCATCCAAGCTTCGAGTTCTCATGAATCTCCCATGATAAACTCTTCATCTCTACTAAGAACCACAAGTATGTCAGACGGCTTTAGAGGTCTGAACCCCTGACACCAACAAATATTAAGGAATTTTTGCTTCTCCACAAAGGTTCATAATAAGGGCATCAAGTTTAGGTGGTGCAATGATAAAATCCTTGTGAGAGGTCTCGCAACCCTTAGAACAAGGGCTTTACACATCATAAAGATACTGGGGGAGAGCTATCATGTATTGTTTCCCATTGTTTATGATTTTCATCGCAACCACAAATTTATATAGTGGTTTGGAAGAGCTTGGCTCATGCTCGTCACTGCTTGGGTCGTTCCCTTATGGTGAGTACTTTTTCCCACCAAGGTATTCCCTTTAAAGGTGAACAATATCGAGTAAGTACATCTATAGTTTGATCATCTTTGCTTGCATGAACAAAGAGAGAAAACATGCTATGCCTTTTCTCACACTAGCATGATTTGTTCAATTTTAAAAAACCCAAATTTGAAATGTGGAGGCAATCTTTTAGACGACCTAATGTCACTAAATGCTTTTGATTCTGAAGATCACCGTGAAGTGTGAGAGAATTGCATACACATTCGAATGACATGAGTTTGTAAAGAAGATTACAAAACAAAGCAAACACGAATTCTTTTTAGTCCTCAAAGGAAATAATGAGTTCTTTTTATAGTACCAAAATTTGAGTGTGAAGTTGCTTGTTCAATTTTAGTCCAAATCAAAGTCTAATAGGTTTCTAAGTTTAATTTTAACCAACTTGAAGAGATCAAATCAATGGTTAATTTTAAACCCAAAACTGAAGTGATTTTCCCTCAAAAATAGAAAATAAAAGCAAGAATGAAAGGACTAGGCTATTGCAATAAGCATTTAAAAATGCTTTGTCAATTTCAAGTTCAATGCTCAATTTTCCAACTCAAATCTAGTTGTTTTTGTTAAATTCTAATGCCCAATTCCAATTCCAACCTATCCCATAGTGGAAGTGGTACTCCTCTGATGTGAAAAGGATTCCCTTTTTCACCTCCTTAATAAGCTTTCAATGAACAAAATGTGATATAATGCAAGATAAAATGTGCCTATAGTGAAAATACTAAGATTGCATATGAGATTGTGGATGATTGTGGCTTCTATTTATAGATTGAAGAGTTGAAAAATGGAGAGGTGGGAGGAACATGGTATTAAAGAAGATTCAATAAGATTGTGACACTTGTCACAAATCCAATGGGTGACGTTGGAGCACATTTTGGAGAATGTGCATAATTAATGTATGTGGTTGAGGATTTGAGAGGTGTAAGAGAGATTAATGCATATGATTGAGATGTTGTGGATGGAAATTGTTTGGGAAATAAAGTCAAATAAGTGGAGTAAATGAAGGAATATTCCCTTAGAATATGCCTTGCTGAAGGAAATTTATTTAGGTAACTATAAAAATTGATTTTCATGTCCAACTAGGGTAGTTGACCATGGGTTTTCTTTGACCAAGGTTGAGTCAAAAGCTAGAGAAATGAGGGATTATTATTAAGAGTTCATTAATTTAGGATTAATTCACTTGGATGAAATTAGCTAATTTATGACATTTAATTTAAATTTTTGGGTTAATTTAAATCAAATTAGAGGATGTTAGAACATTATGATTTTAATTAAATATACTGATTAATTTAATTAAAGGAGATGACATTAGTTAACAGAAAGTGAATTAATCAAATAAACTTTGTTACTTAATTAATAGTAGAAGTAATGTTAATTTGAGCATCTACATGCATAAAATGGCGTGGAATGGTTGATTGAGTCCTTATTTATTTTTTAGAAGACCCTTAAGAGTGTTACCAAAGGATTGTTTGGATGAATTTGATGGCTGCATGGTCTTTTTAGATTCTTCTTCATTTCTTTCAACTTCAGTCATTTCTTGGTTCTCTTCTCTTATTCTTCTTCTTCTTTTCTGAAGGGGTTTTATTTTTGTTTGTCTTTGTTTTCATCCTCCTTTTTATCCTCATCATCTTTCTTATCATTGGTTTTTTCATCTTGACCTTCTTCTTCTCCATTTTTATTTTCTTCACCTTCATTTTCAGTATCCTCATTCTACTTGTCATGGTGATCTTCAGCATTATCATTGTCATTAACTTTGTTATGATCTTCATTGTTTTCACAAGTTGTATTTTTAGTATCTTTTAGAGGAGAAGATGTCTCTGGAGGAACATGTTTATCATCAACCATATCCCCTGTAACATGCAAGTGTGGAGTCTCTTCTACAGAATAATCATTTACTTCTTCTAAAAATTCATTGGAAACAAGAAAATTAGTTATAGTAGGAATATTTTCCTTTGTATTAGTAACTTTATCTTCATGAAGCTCCTTTATTGACTTGTACCGAATGAAAAAGAAAAAAATCATCCTAAATTTTTGTGCCATATCTCTCATTGTATCCATAGTTTCTTGCTTCAACTTTTCTATACTGTCCTTTTCTCTGGCCATAAGAATGGTAACTCTTTATTATACTTTGAACTATTTTGTGTATACTTCCATCAAGGTACCCTTGTCATCCTCATATAAAGAGGATACAATCTCATTTAAGGAATCAATTTTAATCTGGTATTCAACTTTTACATCTGCATTCCTTCTTTTTACAAAATCTTTCCATACAACATTAGTTACCTTCTTCCTATTATCCATATTTGTATCTAATATAATCATATGTTGAATGATTGCATCTATAATTATTTTCTTATCTTCCTCATCTATTTCATCAAATAATTGGGTAGTTTCTTCTAACAGACTATCATGCTCTAACATATATTGCTAAGATCCAAAGATTCTAACTTCATTGGTGACTGATCTCTTATAGGAGTCTTGGACTTCTTCTTCTTAGGATTTGATGTGCTTTCCTCTATTTTCTTCTCCTCTTTCTTTTTAGGGTTTTTGTGAACATGTATTGTGAAAGCTTATTTCTCCTTTTCTATCTCCTCTTCTTTAGAGGTATCCACAATATTGATCTTGGCCTTGTTGAATTCAATGCTAGCCTCATGTGAGGCACCTTCACCATTGGTGGAGACACTGCTTCTTCTTTTTATTTTTAGTTGTTCTTCTTCCAAAGCAAGTTCAATTTCCTCTTCCACAAAATCACTTAAGTTTTGTCCTCTTGGTACTCTTTGTTTCTTTCTCCTTCTAGAGGTAGCAGGAGGTGCTACCATAGGTACACTTTTCCTCTTTATGGTCTAGGTGCTAGGTCCAGAGGGTGTAGACACATCAACTATTGGTAGAGCATTAGGAATCACCTTATTCTCTTTAACGACATCTATAACAGATGATTTTGCCAATGAAGAGGCAAGGGTGGAAGCTGATATTCTTGATCCATGTGGTTCGAAAGACTCACCAACTATTTTGGCTTTCCTTTCTACTACAACTTCCCTTAACCTATTTACTTCATCCTTTGAAAGGCCATGCAAACTAAAGTATTGTTTAACTTGTTTGTTTACCCATTTTTTTCTCGTATATTTTGAAGTCTTCATGTATACTTCAGTTGATTTCTCTTTGTAAGTGCCATGTCTAGGTAGAGAGGAGTTCTTAGGACTACTTAATAGTAATTTAATGTATCTATCAACCTCATTCTTAGTAATCTCATAGCCAAGAGGCTCAATGCATATTTCTCATGGTTCAACCACCTCTATTATACATTCATCAATGGATACAAGAAAGGTTATATCATTTGCATACTTCTCCACTAAAATATTAAGAATTCTTTCTTTGTCATACATGTTATTTTGGAATACTACAAAAAATGTAGTCAATGTATTATCTTGAGATTTATAGTCTCTAATATTGTGTAAATAATCAAAAAAATTGTGTGCCACCAGTCTGCTTCTATCTCACATAATATCTCCTCATTCGAGTAGTTCCCTCAAAAATTAGAATGAAAAGAATACAATCAGTTTTTTGAACTTGAAATCATACTTCTTCATTTTAGTTTGATTCAATTTTTCTAGAAGTTGTCAGAGAAACTCACATAAATCACCATCTTTCACATTTCCTACCATATCATGGGCAACATAGATTGCTATTGCCGATACTGAGTTCCCCCTATTGGTAAAGTAGATCTTGTGCCCAATCATATTTGATTCACACTTCATAGTAGGATTGATGATCTGGTTTAGTTTTTAACACTCTCTTGTCAAATGTGGCACTATTTAGATGCATAAGCACATCATTCTTTAAAGAATTTAACATTGGTACTAGTCCAGTATCACACAACCCTACCACCACCTTGATCACATCCTTTGAAATAAGTCTGGGCATATCTGTCCACATTAATTTTTCATGCATTCTACTCAGGGCTACCCTCACATATTTTGCATCCAAATCACTACTAAAGGTAGGGCACCAATTCCAAATGTCTAGCTCTTTCACACTAGGTTTACATACTCTGGTTTTACCAAAAGTTCATCTCCAATCAGCTCATATACCATTGAGTTTTAAGTATTTGATGATAATATTTGTCCAATTTTCCATGTATATAGGTCCTAGTGTCTTCAATGGGAAAATTTGTAATTGAGATCTTTTAAAATGCACTGCCAGGGTCATTGTCAAAAAAATTCCAATAAAACCTCTTAAACTTTGGTCTAGGTCTCTCTATGATATTGACTACGGTTAGTGTATCCATTATAACCTCAACTCTATCTCAAATGCTTATAAAATATCTTCTAATACAAACCCACAAAGTATAGATAACTATAAATACCTTTTTTGTGTACAATGAGAACTAGGGTTTAAACCAATTTTCTTTGAATCACCTTCAATTATCCTTTAATTCACTTTTCTCTATTTCAAATCTGTAAAAGGGATTAGAAACAACTTAGAATTTCACTTTATACCTTACTGATTTTCCCTAATTACGCATTTATTGCTTCAGATTCCCAAAAAGTTGGTAAACACTTCACTGATAATACTGTAAAACCTAAAATGCTTTGTAATTCTTCAAATTTGCATATTTTCTACATGAGTCTTTTTCAAAAGCTTAAGAGTACCATTTTACACCATATATCTTTGTGTCACTACTTGACACCTCATATTTCTAGGGGATTGTTAGATCTTTTTGTCATTTCTCCCCCTAAGCCCATGCTTGGGTTTTTTTTAGAAGAATTCTCTATACTAGATGGAGGTACAAATGGATTTGATTCATCCTTGTTCTCAAGTTCCTATTTATTTTTCAAGATCTTCTCCATTTCCTTCTTGACTGAAGGATATGTGCAGGATCATCATGGAAAAACCAAGCCCTTAAGTGGCAAAAAATTCAAAAAAATCAGAGTTAGGCAACTTGATGTAAAAATTTGAATAATTTATCTATATTATTTCAAAATTATGCAAGAATAGAATCTATAGCAAATCTAAAATACTAGGTTTATTTTAATAATAAAAAAATCTATTTGGTGAAAATTTGAAATTTCAATGCAGTAGTACTTAAATTTCAGGGAAAAGATAAGAAGTAGGCGTCTGTCTAACCACCCTAAGCACAATAAAATGATAATATATTTTTATAATATTTTAGATATAAGTAGAGGACTCATGTCCCGATGTGATGCATATTTTTTTGTAATTTTTTTCCAAGTAAATAATTAATTTTGATTCTTTTATTACAACTTTTAAGAAATATAAAAACTCGTATGTCTGACCACCTTAACTTGGTCAAAACTTCACAAAATTCAATTTTATTTTTTTAATCCTATAGTATATGAAGCATAGAATGTGATGCATGTTTTGTATTCAAAAAATGTGATACCATTTGAAATCTATAGATGTTTTTCAATCAGCCTATCAATCAGGACTTTAGTTGTAATTCAAATAGAAAATGAATAATAATAATTTATTAAATTCAAAGTAAAGCATGATTTATATTGGTGGAAAGCTGAGAATCTCCTTTAAAAACCCTTTTTATTTCATCAATTTTGGGTAAAAAAAAGTCGTCAGCCACATGGGCCATCATATCACTTACATATTGCCACTTTTTGGCCAATCATGATCCTGCACATACCCTAAATAGTAGGATCAAATTTCTGCATAGGTTCATTCCTCCACATTCGAGATTAGTTTTCCTTCCATTCTTGCTTCTACAAAATCTTCAAATGTGTCTAATTTTGTTGCAATTGTGGCATACAACATTTTTTTGACCAAACTAACTTCTATTCATTCTTGATCTACACTAGTTAGCATTATGTCCAAATACATTGCATGTATAACCATATCCATTAAAAGATTTAAACATTCTATCAGTATTAAATCTATTCATCATTTGACTTATACACCTAGTAGCTCTATGCCCAAATTTCTTGCATACAAAACATTTTCTAGAAAAGGATCCAATATTTTGATTCATTCTACTTCTATAATCTATAGTCTTATGTCCAAATCTATTGCATGAAAAACAAATACGATTAAAATATGAGTACCTTTGAGGATTTGGTTGTCTAATAGGAGGTGTTTTGATATTTCTTCTTTGATTGTTTATCTATCTACCATTTCCTTGATTCTATTTTTGATTATCAGTCTTGTTAGGTGTTTGATTTTCCTTTCAACTTTGTCCTTCTTCAAGTCCCAAACCACCTTTATCCTTAGAAGGTTTTCTAAATACAATCAACTCATCAAGCATTGTGCTACTTCTTTTAAATTTTTCCTCATGAGCTCTTGCTTTCTCTAGATTTGATCTTAGGGTCACTACTTCTTGTTCAAGTTTTGCACTGTCATCAATATTGCTTAGTATCTTAGAATTCAAATAATCCTCAATTCTTTTCTTTTCTTCCACTTTTACTTTCAGTCCAGTGATATCTTCAAATTCCTTCTTCAACTATTCATTAACTTCTCTATGTATTTCTTTGAACTTCTTGATTTGTTCTCCCAACTTTTTGATGCATTCATTTGCTTCCCCTAGGCTTTCCATCAGACTTTTGTTCTCATTTTCAAATATGTCAAGATCTTCAATAGTATCTTTAAGTTCTTATTTTTCAAACATGTCAAGACATCTCTTCATATCCAATTGAAGATTTTTTTCCAGGGGAATAGGATGCACCAAATTACCATATCAAGGTGTCACCAAAAGTGTTTATCGGATTAGACAAAACTATCACCAAACAATGTTGGCACCAATGACAACACATCAAAGGGTTTCTTCTTCATTCTCACAACACATAGAAAATATAATGTATGAGAAGGGATAGTCAAAGAAGGAAGGATAATAATTTCTATCAAAGAATAATATAAATGATTCATCCTTATATACTATAGAAAATTTGAGTTGAAAATTATAGTTTTTATTTTTAGTGAAAATAAAAGAAAATGATAATAGTGTAGTAAATGGACTCTAACCTAATTTTTTTAAGGTTTATATGTTGTGACTATGTTTATGTTTACTCAAAAATATTTTTTTGTTGAAAGATGACAAAATTTTAAAAATGAAGTAAAATTAACTAAAATTTTTGGACATTAGAATGAGAGTTTGTTGTTTAGAGAGATAAATTCTTTCGAGGATGAAGAAGGGAATAAATAATGAAGGTTAGGATTCACATCAATTTCACTACAAATATAGATAGAAAATATATAGCCTACATAATTTAAATGTAGGAAAGCCTTTTCATTTGTCTATCTTAGGATTCAACAAGTAGTCTATCATAAATGGGATTACTTAAGTTAATTCAAGCACACCAAAAATGTCTACCAATTAAAAAAGAAATTATTTTTCTTTCTAATTAGATTACTTAACATGTCTTACATAAAATAAATTCTAAATCTAGATGGGATTTGGTTGGGAAATGATAAGAAACAAGAAATTGGTTGATTTACTACCAATTAAATTTATGAATGACGAGATTTTTTAAAGACATTTAAAAGGTAAAAAGAATGAAAGATAGAAACTAGATAATCTAGCTAACAAAAAATAATAGTAATTTCCTTTTAAAAAACTCAAGCTGCAAGTAGGAGGAAAAATGTCAAGTTTTGATATAATAATGTTGGCACACCTATAGAATACAACCATGCCATTATTACATACAAGTTTTTAGAAAAATATAGGATAGATAAAAACAAACATAAGAGTTCTAAATATTTATAAAAATAAAAAATTAAATAAAGATGTAGAAATCCCTATAAATGAATAAGAAATGTAGTTTCAAAACAGTTCACGCCAATTTCCTATGCTTCTGTATTTTGCATGCATGTCTCGCAAAGTAGTTGCAACTACAAAATTTGACAAAATTTCTCTATCCTTTATGGTTTAATGGATGTTCATAGCCTCTTCCAAAGCTCCCATTTTGGCACAAGCTAGGAGGATGCTAGCAAAGGTTTCAAATTTTATCTTTACATCTGCCAATTGTATTTTCTTGAAAGTTTGTAAAGCCTTCTTTTAAAATTTAACTTCATAAATAATCTGCGACCAAGGCATTCCAAGGGAGAGCATTTATTTGAGACATTCTATTAAAATTTTCTATACACTCTACATATCCTACAATCATGGAAATCCATGAGGAGGCATTCAATCAAATGTCAATTCATTCCCTTTGTCTATGCTTCCACATTTGTCATACATGTCTATTAGTAATTACAGTATTTCCAACTACAACATCTAAAAAAATTCCTCTTTCCTTTATGCTTCTATGGATACCTATACCTTGTTCCAAAGCTCCCATACATGTCTATTATTAATTATAGTATTTCCAACTACAACATCTAAAAAAGTTCCTCTTTCCTTTATGCTTCTATGGATACCTATACCTTGTTCCAAAGCTCCCATTTCAGCACAAGCTAGAGGTATGTTGGAAAATGCAAGTTGATGTAGTTGAAAACTTGTTTGGTGGATATGGTGACACAGTGCAACTGCCTCTTGAAGACACCCATACCTTTTGTTTGCTATAATAATGATATTCTAGGAGAGGCTCTCTTTCTATTAATCCATTCAAACATCTGCAGCTTGAAACCCGTGGTTTGAATTTGGTTTGGTTATGTGATGGTGATGCAACAGTTGACTATGACAGTTTATGAAACAATTTAGGGAAACAAAAATAGACAAAAAATTGAATGGGCCCCACATGAGCCACCTAAGTGATTAGTGCTTAACGTGCGCTCTTTAAGTCTGATCTATTCACATAGGTCAAAAGTTCAATTCTAGCACCTAATATTGTCATTTAGTCACAAATCCTTCATTATCTCTAGTGAAATTAGATATTCAACCCACATGTTCTTTTATCCATTATTGTTACAACATCCTAAATTCCTTATTTAAATTAACAAACCATTATAAAATTGTCACTTCTCATAAAGTCCAACTAAATTCAAACTATCAACTTTTAACTTACAAGAATTCAATGATTATAGATTGATAGAAACCATTTTAACTCTTTGTCAATGACATGAAATCCCACATCGAAACATAGACAATTACTATTCAAACGTCAGCATATGCCTTTAATTTTTTATGTTGAAGGTGTATCCAATGTGAAGATGGTTGACCTCTAATGCTCAATCAATGGTTCATTGCGATCCAAGAGATGATCAAACTCATCTTGGCCTTTAATTCCCCCCCTAGAGTTTCATTTACAAACTGCAAGTTGCATTTACATAGCCTTTGCAAGTTGGATTTTATGGTGGCTATACAAAAAATTCGTCTTTAGTACGCAACGACTATTGCTCAGGAAATTGTATGGTGATGTTCTAACTTTGGTTCTACACTTTCTGGCGTGCCTTTACTACTACCTACAAGTGGGTACGTATGATCAGAAGTGGCATGCATTTTCTTGCGAGGGTTTAAGTGAGGAAATTAATTCCTTTCACTTTGTTGTAGTCAACATTTTAGACTCCACAATTCTCGTTGCTTGTGCAAAATGAAGGCTTTGGAACAAGGTATGGAAATTCACCAAAGCACAAAGGATAGAGAGCATTTGTCAGATGTAGTTAAAACTGCCTTGGTAGACATGTATGCAAAATGTGGAAGTATAGACAAGGCATGAAAAGTGTTTGCCAAGATTCCTCAAAGAGATGTGGTCTCATGGAAGGCTACACCCTTTGTGTTAATATGCTCTACTGCTTGTGTTAGTTTGGAAGAAGCATTTTTTAGGGTTTCACTTGGTTTTTTTTTGTGTCCATGTCTTCTAGTAATGTGTACTACAACTGTTAGAATACCACTGTGACAAATGAGCCAACCCCTCGAGAGGATACATATATTGCATTTCCCATAATCACTACATATTCTTTGTATATGCCTTTTATGGGAAAAAATAAAAGTTGGATATTAAACAAGCCATTTGGGTGAGTTATGTCTGTAGTGAACCCAAAACTGAAATTTTGCATTTTTTTAATAAAGAAAACCATTTGGGTTCACTGATTGTACATGTGCAGTGATTGTATACACTATATATTTTTAAGAAAACCTAGAAGTGAATTTTGGTATTGTTTGTATTTTGAAGTCTTTCATGATTGAGTGATATAAGTTGGATGTACTCAACATGTGTGTGTAAAAACTAGTATTGTAAACATACTGTATAGGTATGCAACAATAGGTGCACCCAGAAGTGATTTTTTTTGTATGTTTATAGATATACCTTTTGTTCGAGTAATATTTGGAAGATAAGTTTATTACAGTTTGTACTACAAGTTGGATCTACTTGTTGCATATTTAAAGCTATAATAAGCAAGTTGGAGATATTGAATTTTTTTTCAAGTGTTTTCTTCTTATTTATAAATATAGTATTGTGGTTGTATACATAGGGCCCCATTCCAAACACAAACAAAAGCTACCACAAAATATTTATAGAATTTGTTAGAGAAATCTTATCCACTAAAGACCATACTACCTAAAAGATGCCTATTTATTAGAGAAATCCTATCCACTATATACCATAGCTAAAACATAAAACATCAAAACTCCTGGTACAATAATACCCTGGCTTAAAAATAAGGTTATATTTCCTAGCATGCCATACCACTTACCTGAAGGTGCAATTTGCTAGCCTCTATGGTGTTGGGCCTTCTGCATTCATTACACCATGAAATTTCAAATTTATTACCACTTTTGTGCATTTAAGAGCTCTTATTAATAGACCATTCCCCAAAAAGGGCATCATGTACCCACTAGTAATTTCCATTGTCCTTTGTCCATAGTTCCTACCATATTCCCCATCACTCAGTGCATATCTTGAAAAAATTCTTTCAATATATAGACATCCACTTTCAATAGATGAATTTCCTCTTGCATCATCTTTATCTCTGTCTATGTAGCATCCACTGATACTGGTAGTTTCCCTTTCCTAGAAGTTTATACCTCTATGCTCATTATCACTTCCTCATTGGTTGCATTTATAAAAAAAAATTGAAACCAATTACCACTCTTCTTCTTAGCTTTGGCAACTTCATTACACTATTGTACATAATCCTTGGAGTAGTAGAATAATACTTTATGTTTTGTATTTCCTAGATACTTTGGAAGCTGAACAGTTATCTAGAAGATGAATTTGAACAGTTATCAAGAAGATGAATTCAAATGGTCATCTAGAAGACAAATTTGAATAGTCATTTTCATTTTGTTTTACAAGGGTTATAGAGTGTTGGAAAACAAGTGGTAAATAGGAATGGGAGAGTCCTCTATGTGATTTTTGTAGTGAGACCTATGCACTTATCTACTCTCGAGCAGACAGTACAAAATTGTGCAACACAATATAGTTGTAACAGACACCATAAAATTTGGTATGTTATTCCCATCTTGTGCTACAGTGATACAAATCTCAAGCCATGTAGTTTTTTGAATGGCATGGATATAATTGGTAGCAATTTTTTGAACAAGTGGATTAGAAAAACCATTTTCAAAAATTGGTTTCTCCATTACTTAGCATGAGGATATATTCTTGAATTTTGAAAGGCTTTTATTAGTTGTTTTATTGACATTGGAGGTCAAAGGTCACCCTCTCCATTTATTATAGATGTGCTAATTTTTTGTGAATACATTTAAAACATTTTTAAAGCTTGCATTTAGACATGCAAATTATGTATCCATATTGTAGTAAAGACATGCAAGGATATCATTTTTGAAGATATTATAGTTCCTCTATATAGCTTACAAATACCTGGACCATGTATCCTACAGTTCTTGCAAACAATTAGGTTTTGAAGACTTATATTTTAGATCTTCTCCATCTTGGAAATTTTCATTGAATGAAATTGATTATGGATTGGCCAGTGTATTGAAATGCTCAAGAATATTTAAAAAATAGTATTACTCATACAAAATTTTGCAGCCATGATAAGAGTGGAAAAGTCTTATTTGGGATCTTGTTTAATGTTCTTTTCAAAAAATTATTAAGTTGAGATCTTGTTTAATGTTCTTTTTGGATTTTCACTTGGGAAAAATTTATGCAATTGGTTGACATATATTTTACTAGAAAAAATAGGCACTAAAACCCCCCCTATTTGTAGGTATAATGTTCCATATCCAACCTTGTATGCAATTGAAGGTGAAAATAAAGATGCCAAAAATTTTAACTATGTCCAGAGGTTAGTCTTTATATCTCACAAGAAATAAGGTTGTCTGTTTATTCAAAATAATCTCAGGAGATTTGCTTGTTTTTTTTCCTTTAATTTTCATGCATTTTATTCATATTGCCTTTTGACCAAATATTGGTTGTATAGTTTAGTGAGTACATCATAATTCCCTAGAAATGATGCCATTGTTATTCATGCTTCTCATTTTGGGGGGCTTACATGTGTTGTATTAAGGTTTTGTTCATTTTTATTATTTGAAAAACTAGAGACCAAGGCTTAATGTGGATTTCCTTGAAATTGCTAAATGTGTTTTCTTTCATTTTCCTTTGATTAAGGACAATGGTTGTTGGTTTTCATTTATTATATTCTTGATTCAATTTTTCTATATAATGGCAAGTGTGACTTGGGGGAAACATTGTTATTCCTCTATTGGGTGTGTTTAAAGTTCAAACTTTAATAAGATGGATTTCTAAAATTTTCTCCATCAATCTATTGAGTAATAAAGATATAGACCTCCCCATGTTTTAGTAAATTGGGTAGAATGACATTTTGAAAGAACATTATTTGCATGATTGCATATTTATTATAATTGTAAATTTCCTTTGTGTATTGCCAATTGCAGCACCCTATTGTCTCTTACATTCTTGGTGTCTTTTATTGCTTAGCACAATTTTCCTATTTCAAAGGCTATTCAACTGGTGAACCCAAGAATAGATTGACTTATGGGTATGTGACAACCACCAGGTGGTAGCTCTGGTTAAATTTGTATAAACTCTACTATAACAACTATATGGCCTTGAGATTGGAAGTCTTTTGAATTCTCTATTTTTTAATGTTTTTAGGAGATTCAACTTTCTTGCCATCTTGGGGTTGATGCTCCACACTCTATCATTGGAATTTGGTCTTTTTCTTAAATATCCTCAGTAGAAGCAATTTCTCTTTCAACATTAGCCAGATTTAGGTAACTTCCAAAGGAAGGCATATACAACTTTTTTAAGCAAAATAAATTTGACATATTTATTTAATTCTACAATCATAGAGTTTTCAATAGAAGTAGGTTCTTTTTTAATACCCATGAGATTTGAATGATTATACTTCAAATATAAAGCAACATATTCTTTTAAGAGAAATAATTTTAACACAGTAGTTAAACTCTATGATGTAGCACTTTCACTTTTATTGATGAGAGGGATTATATTTCTTAGAATCTTAAGCATTTGAAAACCAAACATTGGACCATTTTGATTTGGTGGTTAGAAACTTTCCTTTTAGTTTAAATTTATATGTCATAGTTTATAATAGGGTTTGGCGGTGTGGCATTGAACATGGTTTAATATGTTTTGCAACAACTATAATTTATACACTATAGTTCAAGTTTACATTTCAGTACTTTTGTAGCCAATATGGATAAAAATTGTTGTATATGGTATTTTTTATATGATTTGCATGATAGGAATGTACAAAGATGTTTGATTTCAATTTGTATGCTTGGACCATACTATTTTATTAGGTTAAATATCTTATTGGAGCTTCAACCTAAGAGAATGACAATTATTATTGTTTAAGCTGAGATTCAACAAAATATAGTGATGCTATAGATTGGAAGCCTAGAAGAGAGATAGGGTACAATAGCAGATGATTCACATGACTCAATGATATAACCATTGAAATTGCATAGGAAAACATGTTTAAAGCTTCTTAAAAAAAATGAGGCATATATGTTTTCATACTATTTATATATATCGAGCACCACAAAACTCATACAACATTATTAACTCATATTGAATCTTTAAAAAATTAATATGTTTACTTCATATGCCAGGTCACACAATTCAAATCTATTTAAGTATGCTTGATTATTTAGAGACTACAGTGGAAGCTTCTTCCCCTGGGTGCTTTCAAAACACTGATCCCATGTTAGCTGTGATATCATAAATCATAGTGTTGTTTATAGCCACTACAGGCTCTCTTGTAGATTACTAAATTTTTTATGCCTACTCATCCTTTATTCTAGCCCTCAGCTACTAATCAGCTGATTTGTTCTAGATGCCAATTATTTATGTCTTTCACTTTAGCTATTAAATCAATCGTGAATTAACAACTTAAGCCCTAGCATTTTCAAGAAATTTCTAGTAGTTTACACATCCTGGAACACATGCTATGTTTCCTTATAACTAGATGTCAGTTAACATGCATTAAGAAATTTATACTTGCTTCTACTCGATTTGAATCAACTAATAATTTTATAAATACTATTAAAGACATGGTTCCTGTCATTGATCTTTCACTTAGATATGTGATAATAGTTCTCCCCTCCACTGTCAAATTACCTTGAGAATGACAGAATTTTGTACTTGAATATATTTCTTATAGTTGAGGGCTGATTTTTAGGTTGGTTTTTTATTATTATTTTAACATATGTTTGTTGGTAATGTTTACTTATACATTAGTTCATAAGGGCCTAGTGGGTCATTATCTATTTATATGCAGTTGAATCAATTTAATTGGAATGATGTGGTTATACATTGATACTAACCTTAATTTGCATATGGATAGGAATAGTTTCTTGATTAAATTTTGATTGAATGAATTATGCGAAGGGAATATTGAATTAGATGGTAGTATCAATTTTAAAATTGGTACATTTAAAATATTAAAATAGGTTAAATGTGAATAATGAATTTTGTGAATTATATGATTGTGCATGAGGCGATCTAATTATATTGATTATGAGGTTGAGTTATATTTGTGATGAGATTTCTCTCACATGAACATGTGAAATTAGTTTAGATTTGTGTGTAAATGGCGAAGCTACTATATTTTACTTTCACTATATAAACTTGATTTGTTCTTTGAGTGTGCAGGTTAGTACATGAACCGTAATTACTATCCCACTTCAAATTATGAAGTAATTAGATTTTGACTGTGTTATATTATCGGGAAGCAAAATTGGAGTAATAATTCTAGTAAGTGATTGATTTTAGGGTAAGTGCAAGAAGTTGAGTCCACTTCTAGTGGAAGTGTCATTTTTCATCTTTAAATTAGGTAGTCATTCTTTTTTTAGAATAGGTACCCATTTTAAAGTGGGTACTCATTCCAAAAGGTTTGAAAATCACAATCGATGTTTCTCATTTGGATTTAGGTTTATAAAAGGAATGGTAACCAAGACCATTGCCTTGGATCTACAAGTACAAGGTCATGACAATATCGAGAGAGAAAACTGACTATGTCAATATGGTTGACGAGGTTTTTTTAAGAATTATTTTATGAAATTAAAACCCATTTTAGATGAGATTGTGTAGATTCTAAATATTTTTTTTTTCCAATTGGATTTTTTTTTGATCAATTAATTTATGATGAAACAGGTCCATAAACTTGAATTATCAGGGTTTTCTTGTATTTAAAGAAATTTTTATTAAAATAATTTTGTGAGAACATTTTTTATGAAAGCATACTTCAGACAATTATTTTCAATTTGAAAAAAAAAATTAAAAAAGATAATTTTAGGTCATCTTATGCATGATGTACACGATGATTTTTCAAAACACCTAATATGGCCAATAAAAAATTACAAAAAAATAGGGAAAGCATGATTAAGTGAGTTACAAATCTTTTCCAAAAAGTATGTAGAAAAATATGATTATTTATGTCAAAATATGGATGATGTACACGTGAATGGTATAGTAAAAAAAAGTGACTTTTAAATAGTGTTTTTTAGAAATTCCTATTGAAAATCAATTTGTATCATTTCGGTATTAAAATAAATTACATATTTGGAAACTAGACTCCAAGTACTTCAATTTGTTATCAGTGACTGTTTTCAAAATTCCATTTCTAACTACTTCAAATTTTAAGGTCAAATGTGACAAATTCTGAAAATAGGGGAAAACACTTCCACTTTTTGGCTAAAAAGTAGACTCAACTTCTTTCTAGCACCCTTCATATGTGAGTGAGGTGCCATGTGGCTTCATCCTATTGGGTGGAGGGGAGTGACATGGTACATCCTTCAAACTATCTCCTTTTTATTTTGTAGGGTTAAATCTTTTCATTTTTGGAAAATACACTTGGAGTTTCTTCAAGAGAGCTCAAGAATTCTTAAGAGGTAATAGACATTTTTTGGGGGGTTTAAGATTACTTTGGAGCCTTTTGAGTGTGGAGTGATTTGGAGGTAGGAAAGATTTAATGTGATAGATGGGATTTAACTCTTACAAAGGAATATTTATTTTTCTTGAGAATAGATAGAGGTGGAGAGATTAAGATATAAAGCAGGAGAGGGGGAGATAAATAGGGATAGAAAATAGAGTGAGGGAGAGGGAGAGAGGATGAGAGAAGACAAGTAGAGAGAGAAATAGGGGAGGAAGATAGATTGAGAGAGAATGAGAAATATAGAGATAGAGGAGACAGACATAAAGATCTCTCTATATATATATATATACTTGCCTCTCTATACTTGCCTCTCTATCTCTATCTTATAATCTCTCCATCTCTTTACCCCTATATCTCACCCTCTCTCCACCTCTCTCTCTATCACTTCCTATCTCTATCTGTATCTTTCTATATCTCCCTCTCTCATTTTCTCCCTTTCTCTCTCCCTCTCTATATATTTATCTCTTGCATCTTTATCTATCCCTCTCTCCTCTCTCTATCTCTCCCTCTCCTCCATGTTGAGGCATTTGTTGCACAAACAACATCATTTGCTAAATGACCTACCAAGTGACCTCCTATATTGCACAAATGTGCAAAAAATAGACTAAATTTTATCTTAATTGACCTTCCAAACCTCTTCAGCGTACCCATTGCACACTAAGGTGCGATTGCTAGTTATATTTAATTAATAATTAAAAATAAAATTGTATTTTTAATTAATAAATTAGAAAGATAAAAGGTACATAATGATGTTTGTTGGATAGACACTACTAAAAATAACCAGTAAACTCGTAGAAGAAATGACAGGCGTGCAATTATTGTTCTTACAACTCACCAAAATGCTATTACAAGCCCAATAGGTTAAAGATGGGAAAATTTCCTTGTCTGAAAAATTATACAGGACGTTGTGCACGCACTGAGTCCTTTGGATTGAATTTGCACCTTTTCAAGTTTTGAAATTTGTGAAACTTTAAGGAATTCTATCACGTACGATATTGCCTAAAATTACTACAGGAAAAGAAAGCCACAAGCTAGCTCAAACAAAACTAAAATCAATTTTTAATACTCCTATTTTTTTATTGAAGTAAAAAATGAAAAAACCTTATAGCAACAAAAACAAAAAAGAAAACACAACAGTTCAAGTTACAGGTCCCTCAACATACAACATCCAATAGCACAAACATAATTAAATCCGTGGCCATGAATGGATAGAAGTACAATGGCCAACTCCTACTATGACGACTAGAACATATATTAATGTTAGCAAAACTATACGTGATTTCATATTAGGTTCCTATGATGTCCGGAATAAAACTCAAAATTATTTATTGGCAGCATTGACAATTGAGCAATGATGGGAATGAAAGAATATATGGAATAACAAAAAAAGGAAAATAGAAAATTTTCCTCGAGCTATGGGAGTTGACGGTCTATGAGAGTTATTCTCTTTAATCAAATTTGTCTCATAAATTATTTTTTATGTTTTAAATAGTGTTACATGTGTCTCTTGAAACAAAGTAATTAGTTTATTGCTTTCTCGTACTTTTTCGGATATCACTAAAATTATATATTTAATTACGACGTCCCACTTAAGTTTTGCAACCCCTTTTTAGGGCCAAGCGGTGCAGTCTGGGACTCTGATGTAAGCATCTCGATCGTTCATCTTTTTTCCCAGCCCTTTTTCGCTTTCGCGCGCTATTGGCTTTCTGGTGTAGCAGTTAGTGCATACTTTATTATGGATGGTGAGATGGGCGGCGGTGAACATGGCGGTGCTAGGGTTTAATTTCTGAAAGTGGACATTTGCATATTTACGAGATCCTAACAGATGTACTAATAGTATTGTGGGTCTCGTTTATTGTAGCAGAATGTCAATACCAGAACTAGGGAGGCTTCTCTGTTCTCAGAAGGCACGCTGATGAATGCCTTCCACAACGAAACCAATCCCATAAAAAATGGGCATGGAGATGAATGATGCAGAAGTTTTGATTCTCTAAATATTCTCTTTTTCGACGACATCGTTGACATAAACACACAGATTGTGCAGATTCTTGAGGTAAGTCGGTTGCATTCTACGTTTAGTTCCTAGCCGTTGCCAGAAAATTCAGAGGGTTTCGAGCCCCCATTTGCAGCTTCATAAGGAAAGAAAACTGTATAGTTTCATCATTTATTCAGAACATTAAAATTGGTATATTTGTTGCTTGTCTGTTTCTCTGTCTACGACTCTACAGTACAGTTTTCAACCTTTTCCCTGTCCATGCATTCTATTTAACAGAGAGACATCTTGCTCTCAAGTCTTTTCATGTGCAACCTAGATAGGGTTAAATCCCGTCGTAATGGAATACCATAAGGAAAGTCAGCTTTGTCCACCGTGTAGGGAATCCTCACAAACAATTGGTAGTTCCACATTTTTTTACTGAGGAAATACACACCCATTGTTTTGGGCTTCTTTGCAGAAATCATTTACTGTTATTTGTTTTCTGGTGTTCTAGTCGCCGTTGAGAAAATTTATGAGTTATTTGCCAAAAACAAATGGTCTTATGGATTTTTCACCTTTTTCTTTATTTTTTATGCGGAAAGATTTAAGATGGGTTCGTGATATTTGTTGATTTGTAGGTCATGCTTTTACGCCTTGTGCAATATTTTTATGATCTAATCACTGTAGTCCAATGGTATTTGATCCCTATGATTAACATTTGTTTGTTGTAGAGTACATTCAGAGTTTTTGTGACATAACCACATCCCTCAGTAATTGGCTATCGGGTCTACATCATTACCACCGCATGCTCAATGTCCAGAGATTATTTATCCTTGATCTATGAGTGCTTGACGTTCCTCAAGTTTCTAGAGGGCGCTAATCTTATCCATAAATTCCTAGCCCTTATTCTGACTGGGTTTGCGGGTTTACAACTTGCTAGATTAATTCAGTCTACAATGCTTAAGAGAGTTTTATGGTAGCTAGGGCTAAAGAAACTTTTAATATGTAGGATCCCTAATTCCTTATGGAAGGTCTAGAAGTCTTGGATGTCCCTTGAACTCCTAGAGGGCCTTAATCTTATATATAAATTTCAAGGCCTTTTGTTAAGTGGTTTCAAAACTTGCTAGAGTACTTTACAAAATTACAGGAAAGTTTTAGTAGGTAAATAGTATGAGAAATAAAATGGACAGTAAAAAATGACAATACTATTGAAGGTCTTTTGCTAGGTGCGAGTCAGAGAAACTGATGATTGCGTCAGAAAACCATTAGATTAGTTTGTCCTTAATCACTGTTCTAAAAATTCTGCTCATGTTCGCTAAGGCCTATGTCGATTCATTTCCAAGCTATCTAGACGCTTTAAAACATTAGGGGGGGTGCCTTAAGTGTTCTAGGGGTTGTTTGTTTTTATATTGCCTCCTGGTGAACGCATTGTTGTAGGGGATATTGGTCTTCCTTGTCTAATTTAGGATTATTAACCCTCTTAGTTCCTTCTATTGTCAAATTTTATTTTTCTGTTGTCTTGCATGCTGGAATCAATAAGTTCCTTTGTGCAACCTTATCATTAAGGCTCCATAATTTCCCATTTCAAATTTTTCTAATTATGTAGGTTAACCTAGCAACTCCTTTAAGTGGCATAACCAACTTCCTTTGTCTCCAATTGTTTGGTACTTACCTGTCTTAAGATGGTTAGAATTTGAATCCAGTGAAAGTTTAACTATTTTTTAAATTTCTGTTAAAAATCTTTAGCAATCCTTTTATTCATTAAGAGCCTTTATCTTCATCTTATTGCATGTTGTTATTTTCCATTTGAGGTGTCCTACAAACAGAGGGAACTAAGAAGATGAATAATCCTAAATTTGATAAGAAAGACTACATAATTACCATAGAGGGAACTATGAAGATTAGTATCATCAGACTTTGATATTGTAATTCATAATTATTGTCAGATTCTATAATTAACAGGTTTAGCAAAAGCATGTGTGAATTTGCTTCTATGTCTCTCAACGAAAATAAATGAGACCAGTGATCACTGATTTGTGCCAAACAATCAATATATTTTGGCACAATTTGCTCTCAAGATTTGCATTTAGTTTTTCCTTGAAATGGATACAATTGGGAATGCCATTGTGCAACCATAGGATGCATACAGCTTCTAAGGGAGTTGTTGTCTTTAAAGTGCTATTTTCCCTGACCTTTATATGAGATTCTATTGTTTCTTGATATAGAAAAAAAGTGAATGTGATAAAGTGCCAAAAATGGGTGTAAACAGTTTTCTGCAGGAAGTGGTTTTACCTGTATTTAAAACTATGAATAAAATAAGAAATTTAAATATTTAGCTTTTCCTTTATGGTTTTGCATGATGCATGCAATTTGGAATGATGATTAAATATCAATAATAAAAATAAGAATTTAATTATTTAGTGTTTTCTATACATTTTTTCGTTATGCATGTAATTAAGAATGCCATTGTGCTCCAGATGATGCTCCCAGTTCCCAACCAACGGAATTGTCAGCCTTCCTGTTAGTAATTTTCACTGATATCCATATGACATTCCATAATTTTTGGTACAAAAAAATGAAGAACATGACAATATGACAAAGTGATGACAAATGGGGTTTTATGCAGGTTTCTGCATGAAGTGGTTTGTTTATGACTTTACATATAATATTAATAAAAATAAGAACTTAAATATTTAGTTTTTTCTACATAATTTCCCATGGTATATGTTTTACAGAATGCTTAGAAAGACATAGACTCTTATCTCTATCTTTCACATTCAGAGAAAGCTTGAAACTTAAGTAGGAGGCATATTTTGAGACCTTGATTGGTGCACATCTTTGTTAAGAGATTTATTTAAAAATAGTTAAAAAGGTCATTTGTTTGTATTGGAAAGAGATGTTCAATTGTCACATGTATTTATAAGTAATTCTCATCTATACACAGTATTCTGCCAAAAGTTAGACAATGTAATAATCTATTTCAAATGCATGATGACATAGACATTTAACTTTTGTAAAATATTATCGAGTGAAATCCTGTATAGGTATTCTGTTGTCATTTGGAGTGGTTTAACCCCTTGATTTATACTTGTAAATGGAGTGAGTACGTGTTTTATCTTTTTGAGGGGTAACTTTTTATTGAGCTTTGTTGCATATTTATTCTGTTGTTGTCATGTGGAGGGATTTAAACCCTTGATTCATTCTCCTCAAGTTGAGGGGTTATGTTGTGTCTAGGAAAGGCCATTTTTTATTAGGCTTTTATGCTTTGTTATCATAGTTCCAAGCAAGAATTGGCTATTTGTTAAGCAAAAACTTACTCAACTATTCCCATTAACATATTCTTTACTATGATAATTTGCATTTTTTTATTCAAAATAGCCAATTACCTCTGCTTAACAAAACTAGCAACAACAATTGGCAGCCATTCTCTCCAGCCAGATGCAAGATCAACCTACAATTAATGTATTAAATAAAGATCTCTGCATTCCTACTTCTATAAATATCCATGTTGAAGAACTTGTAGTTTGCATTGAAACTGCAATTTAAGGGCCTCCCTAACGATGTCACAGCAGTGACGTTTGGTAATGATCAGACATGCTAAAATATTTTAAAGCATCTCCAAAGATTATTGCTTAGCATCATGGAGTTTTATGGTTATACGCATCTCCTTATTGCCAAAGAAGTTAAAAGTAACATGTGATGGACATCTAAGACTCTAAGGCAAAAATGGAAGATCGCATCCTCAACGGTGGAAATTATAACACATTCATTCCAAGAATCTATTGCCAGCCAAAATCCCACAAGGAAGGCATATGTGGAGGCCATTTAAACGTGAGCATATGATATATAGTGGTTTTATAAGTAAAGAATCTCAAGCCCTCGAAACACATTCTCCTACTTTAAGAATGGTATGCACTTAGTGATTTATATCTACAAATCTTTCTCTATTAGTTCTGTACACAAGCAACAGAGCTGCTTAAATCTCTTGCGACCATGGGTATTTAAATTCACAAAGATGAACGTATTAAACAAGAAAAAGCTACATATGGTTACAACAGGCAACATATTGTTAGGGCCTCTAAAAATATAAGATGCCTTGAGATCCTGACCATGGCATCTTTATTTTCTTTTGTCAACTGCATTTTTTTTTACCACTGCTGGACACAAGAAGCAGGGTTGCTTAAACATGGTATTTAAATTTGCAAAGATGAACATATTAAACAACAAAAAGCCTTGGGATCTTGCAATCATTTCTTTATTTACATTTCTGATAAGTAAACGTCTGTAAGCCATGGAAATACAATTAGAAATATGGGATAGTAAAAATCTACCAGCTGTTTTTGTAGTGTTGAACCAAATGTTCACTGGCATAAGTACCTGCACATCGCTCTACATCAGGGATGTTTCAGAGTAATAATTCTTACTTTGTAGCCAAAAATATTAATAACCGTAGGTAAACACATACATAATAGAAATTAGTATGGCAACTCTACAAATAAGCATGATAAGCATATTTCTAATAATGTTAAGTTTCATAAGATTGGCACACGAAATTTCAACAGTCTAGAGGTCACAACTACCACAGACCAAGGGAAAAAGGGAAAACATATTAGATAATTTCAACAGGCTATTTGTTAAGAGGAGGGAAAAGGGAAGACATTAGATAATTTTGTGTCAATTTTGGTTGTCTGAAACCTATATTTAAAAAAATCCACATTGTTTAAAAGAATATTTTGATCTCCTTCATATTAATTGTGATCCAATTTTAAAAGTACAAGGTCCCTCCAAAACCCAACATGATTTGTGGGGTGAGAGAGCTTCAAATAAACCATAGAAAATAATCAGACCAAACTCCAAAGTTTTTACATCTCTGAAACTAACAGCCATGATTTCTGATTCAATAATAATCATATAAAGAGTACATTACAACTAAATAGAAAATAAAAATATCATTTTGTTGGTTGTAAAACAAAAAAGAGATTTCTAAAAAAAATTATAATGTAACAACATAATACTATGTATTAAGCTTTCACATTCTGTAAATCTGTAAGTTGCTGGTTATGGCAACATACAATTTATCTCGGGAGATCAGCCAAATCCGTATTTTGAGGTCTGAATCTGTCTGCAACTATAAGAAATAAACAGTCAGAGGTTAGCTATGGAAGCTTAAGGTCTGTTATATGTTTAAGGTAATCAATGTTGTAGTATTGGTATATAAATGATTTTTAGCTCTTTTTTCTAAAATGGGAAAGGGTCATACTATACAGACTTTGAATGTGCTGCTTTCCAATTTGGATTGCACTAAAATGTTGGATTATATTTAGGAGTGCAATGTCTCTTGTTTTCTAGACCAAGGATGTTTAAATGACTAATAAAATAATTAGAAACACAGATAATGTGATATGCCTGCTTGATCAATTACATTCGAGATGGAAGTATATTTTTATTTTCATTTAGACACGGGGATTTTAATCGTTCAGATAGATCGTGGAAAATAATTGATTATTCAGTTTCTTTTTAGACCCATAAAATAGAAAACCTCATCTCTTTTGACCTTTTATGGTATTTCTTACTTGCAAAGAAACTTACTGTTCATTGACATCAGAGAACTATTCATCGAATTTGACTTGACATTCAATAAGCAAACACTTGTGTGTCATCAAATCTACATAATATAAACATCAAGCTACCTGCAGAAAGAAATACAAGGAGTATTATAGAAAAAATAAACATCAAAAAACAAATCATTGAGAAATTCTTAATGACATACAATAGTAATATGGAAGATGGAACAGGTTGAATTGATAACACTTGGATTGTGGATTTTACCACTGTGTACTACTCCTGACTTATTGGGGTCAAGACTTTATTTTGTATTTTCTGGGTGTAGATATATTTTTCTGCATGTTTGAAGATTTTTGCATTGTTGATTTTGCCATTTTAGAAAGATTTGTGTATTGCTGCAGATTTAATATATTTACAAAGTATCCTTTAATAGTTGTCTTTTCCAAATTCCAATTCAGACTGTGGCAATCAGTTTGTGGATGGTTGCTTGATTGTCACATGTAATAGTCCAAATATAATTCGGGGAAATACTTCATTTACGGCTGTCAATCGGTTTTCCCATTTTCAAGTAAAAAATTAACAAAAAAAATCAATATATTGTCTTTCAGCGTACCCATTGCACCCCAAGGTGCGATTGCTAGTAATATAGTATGCCGAAGGCTATCCTTATTTGAGATGCATGAGTTAAGTTTGACTATCGATGGCTTGAATCATCCTTCCAACCATAGAAATAATGCCTACTGTTCATCGCAGACATCAAGCATTTTGTCCCTTTCACCGCTTTCACCGGCCTGGGGATTTGACGTGAGGGTAATAAATTAAAAACCTCCACGGATTTGATTTTTGTGCAGTCATTCGTCGGCTGAGGAAAATTTCCCCGTTTTACGCATGTCGCCCAATAAAATCTAATTCCTTCTTAAGAAATAAATCTCATTGGCTCAAAAATTGTTATTGCACGTGTATTTTAACTAAGAATAAGTATATAGTTGTTCGCAGAAATTTTTAACAACACTTTATAAAAAGTTAAAATAATCTTACTTTATGAATTTGATCCGTAACAGTTATATTTAGATTTGAGGCACGATCACATGTGCTATTTATTTAAAAACAAATTTTGTTGAAATAAATGTGCTTAAAAAAGTCTTAAGGCTGTTGTATTTCATTATAAAATGTAATAATAAAAAGTATTAAAATATCTACCACGGACTACCAGGGTTAAGGGGTGAAAGGGTGAGAGTGGGACCCGCCCGACTGCTTTGCATCTATGTTTAAATTGTAGATACACGTCTAATTGGAGGAATTTTATGGATACAATTGGTTTATATGGTAATGGATATAATTGGTTTATAAGATTACCTATGCTTTTTGGTTTTTTGGGAAAGGATTTATGTTTTTTTATTATGGATTGATTTAAACTAGCAGTTACAGCCGGGGAGCTGCAACGAATACGCCGATAGTATTATATAATTACCTGAAAAATTATTGACCCTGTCTTTGTAGAAGATTTGGACATGAGAGGCATTGAGATGAAGGATAGGGATGACATAACACAAGTTTGTGTAAACTTACTTGCCTTGATTGCCAAAAGGAAGATGCTTGTGGCAAGGTATATGTTCATTTGATGTTTAATGAAGTTTGTTTAAAAATCCATGCCTTCATTTTCATTAGCCTATAGAGAAGACCAGGTTAAGTGTCCTTTTTGTATGTCGACTTTTGATCACTTGCCAGAAATTATCAGTTCTTAATCTAATCAAACACTTTTCATCCTTTTTCTTAGTCAGGGAGAGGAAGAAGAGGGGCCATATGCTTCTTTCAGAAAACATATTATATATTCCTAGGCCACTTGTGCACAAAAGCAACCTTAATCTTGAAGAATTTTGTCCCTAAGAATATTAACAACTATCTCACAAGTCAAATCAAACTTTACAATCTATTGATAGAAATCTATAAGGAACACCAAAAGGCATTGGAAGTCAAAACATTGAGCAGTTGGAAATATTTGGGTCACAATTTGGGTTATTTTGGAAGTTGTGATGAAACTACTACTTGTCAGAAGGGTGATTGCAAAATTGTTGCTTGATGAAGTTGTTGCTTAGTCCTGTATGAAATCGTTGTTTCCTCTGACAAAATCTATAGGGAAATTATGAAATCTCTACCTATTGTAGATTGGTGGTGTCACACAAAGTGCCTAAAACCTCCATTTCTCTGCCATTTTCTTTACTCTAAGGACAATGACAATCTTTGACTCAGGCTGATCATTTTAAATGTGGATTGAAGTTACTGCCATAGAGAAGGGTGGTTTCTTTGTGTTTGTATGTGTATAACTATATTGCATTGAAAGATGCTATTGTACAACTGAGTCCTATAATCTTCATCTTTGATAGCTGGTTCTTTTCCATAGCAACAACAGCTTAAAGAGAATGTATGCCATTTAGTTTTTACTAAAATAAAATGATAGAATACTTCTAAATAACTATAATATAACTTTGCATTTGTTGGAAGAATCCATGTTCCTCATGGAGAGCACATGGCCCTCTGTTTGGGGCATGGTACTCTATAAAGCAGTTCACATGCCTTGACCTTACATAGTTTGCATGCATAACAGCTTACGTGCCTTGACTACCCTTGGACATTCTGCTTATAGGTTCATGGGCATTTGCATCTACAACAACTAGAAAATAAAATAAAACATATAGAATTCTATACTCTGCTCTCATAACTGATAGAATTTGAAAAGGGGAGAGAACAGAGACAAATATAATGGAGACATGAAACAAGATATTAATCAAATAGAAATACTACAAAGACTGAGCTTCAGCTCATACCCTTACAGCATACCATTACAACTTACAGCTCTACAGAGCTGGACTCATTGGAGAGTAAGTTTAACAATATAGACTCTACTAATATATAGACTTACGAATGGCATAGAGCTAACAATCAATTACATATAGTCAACAGAGTAGTTGGAGAAGATAAGACCAAATCAGATCCTCGTCTTTAATGTTGGGATATGATTGTGATCTAATGCTGATAAGATGAGGACAGGTCAACATGGGGAGTTAATGAAGTAGTTGGGATTAGATACTCCAACACTCCCCCTTAATCTCAACTACAAATTCCAAATACTTTCTTAATCTTTTCCATTGATGCTTCGGCATCTGCAACCATGAGCTCTGGTCTTCTTGATAATCATTCCATCGTCAGTTCAGGTGTGAAATCTTTGTTTTTCTTCAACACCTCCCATAGAGTCACACTGCAGGTGCTCGGGAATCTTACTAGGCTTTGCTAACCACAAACTGTGCATACAAGTGGTTTCAGATGACCACAAACTCACATACTCACATACAAGTGGTTTCAGGATCACCACAAACTTCACACTCAAGTGGTTTCGGCTAATCACAAATCTCTCAACAAGTGGTTTTGGATTACCACAAACCAAGCACACTTATGGATCCACAAATTATCATCACGGGGAAACCATCATCATTCTGGGCTTTTCTCCTTGTGTACCTACATCAAAATTGATTAAGTCCATATAAAAAGAATTCCATCTACCAAGATACATGGGTAACCAGTCGCTGTACTCACTAGTTGTATAGGATTCCTTTTTAGATACATAGATCATCAATATGTTAAACCAGAAAACATCGGGGGTGTCGGGTAAAAATCATGCACCCTTTACAACAAATCAAGTACAATACACATACTGTGATTCTTCCTTGGCACGCATCTTCCAACCTCTCAATCTCTTGATGAAAATCCTCCACTATATGCTTACAATATCAATTTGCTTTTCAAAGCAATATACCAGGACTAAATAACAGAATATATGGCTTTACTAAGCCACAATACAATCTTCTTAAATGCATACCTGCCGGTTTCTCTCAAACACTGGTGGCTTCTTTGACTGGCAGCCTATCTTCTTCTATGATTCCATTGACTGCAATCACTCCTTCGGAACTCTCTGGGCTCTATACTTGACCAGATTCTTTAGGCTCTCCAGGCTCCTTATTGGCTTGGGTGAAGAGCTTGATTATATGCTCCTTCCTTCTTGGACACACTAAGGTTCTCCAGTTCAAATCTGGGCAGCGACTATACTGACCTTCGAGAGGTGTTTCTTCTTCAACACTCGGACTATTAGCGATGTCTTCAGACTTTTATCGACAATGGCTATAAGAAATATCTGCAACACACACATACTTTGGTTGCAACTCCAGTCTGCTCGGAACACCTCTTTGGCTGCGACATCCTTACACTCACAATTGCGAGGTTCTTCAAACAAGCTTCAGTAGCTTCCTCAATCACTCTTTGAGAATGACTTTCTTCAGAGGAAGCAACAACAATCCTGGTCTTCAAACAGCTAGCGATCTTTTCCTTCTTCAATGTGTCGATCAACAACAGTCTTCAAGCTGGTCTTCAATCTTCCTTACTCCTTTCCTTCAACAAAGACAAACTTTTGCTTCTATTGCTTCACGCGGCCGCTGGAATCTTCTTTGACAAGTGATCGACTTGACTCACGATACCAAATGATAGAATTTGAAAAGGGGAGAGAACAGAGACAAATATAATGGAGACATGAAACAAGATATTAATCAAATAGAAATACTACAAAGACTGAGCTTCAGCTCATACCCTTACAGCATACCATTACAACTTACAGCTCTACAGAGCTGGACTCATCGGAGAGTAAGTTTAACAATATAGACTCTACAATATATAGGCTTACGAATGGCATAGAACTAACAATCAATAACATATAGTCAACAGAGTAGTTGGAGAAGATAAGACCAAATCAGATCCTCGTCTTTAATGCTGGGATATGATTGTGATCTAATGCTGATAAGATGAGGACAGGTCAACATGGGGAGTTAATGAAGTAGTTGGGATTAGATATTCCAACAATAAGCGCATAAAACTGCCAAGTATGGTTATGAATAAAATGAGGAAAAGAGAGTGTGAAGCCTTTTCTTGGTAATCCATAAACAATTTGTGAAACACATTAGGTTTTGACGACTAAATGATTTAAACATTATCTTCAAAAATGAGTGGGCATAGTTTGCAAGAATAAAAACTACAAAACCCTACCAAAGTAGTTCTTTTCTAGATTGAGGTGAACTGAAATAAATCTCCCTACAACTAAGTTGCTTCAATATTTTCACAATAAACAAAAATTAGATCTAAAAATATCAGGGTTTTTGAGCTAACAGATTCTTGAGCATTGATAGGAGATTTTTGTAGGTTTTAAACAAAACAGAGATAAGCATAACAAAATATATTAGAACATCACAGTTTTGCTGCAATAATAAACTTTATTGATCTCAATAATGATTGCAAATGTAGATTATAGATTACAGTGAATAGTTAAAATAATGCATATTTATAGGAAATACAATCATGGTTGACATTCCACCATCCCTTCCCACTGCAAGGATCAAATAAATTGGATGTGCAATGTAATAGCAGTGTAGAAGGTTTTTGTGTAACCATAGTAAAAACATTAAACCCAAATGAGAACCGATGGAAATTGTGAAGTTCTTTCCATATTTGCGATGTGAGATGGATCATTATATACTGATGGAAAAGTGCATCTTCTCTATCTGTCATAAGAAACTGATCATGCAGACAACACATAATTTAGAAAAATTGGGTCTTCCTTTCAACCAACAGGATTCTATAGCCATATCCATGATAAAGAGAACTAAAGAGAGAGAGAGAGAGAGAGAATTACCTGCAAGTTCCTGTATATATATCATACAAAGCTCATAAAATTGATATTAATTCCTTGATAAAGGGGATTAAAGCAACACAATAAATTTTGGTGGGCAAGAGGCCAAATTTATATAAAAGACTGTTATTGAATGGAGTGGGCTATAACATTAAATACGAAGCATGAACCTGTGGTCCTGTTTCCTGTAACTATGGGATGAATAATAGACTCATCTAAAGACATACCTGCAACTCAAAGGACATTTGAATTTCAAATGGACAACAATATTTGCATCAAAACTCATCATTTACACCCTTTTTAACTGTCCAAACTGAATTGGGTAAACCTGTTAACTGTGACACAACTATTTCAGTAATAGCAAGACCATGTCTTAATATTCATAAAGAGGAATGGGGACCCCTCCAACAAAAAAGCAAAAATTGTAAGGTTTCTCCCTCAAAAAGATTAAATTTTGTGTCCATTATTGGCATGAGGCTTTCTATGTCGTCAATCTTAACAATTTTATTAAAACCCCTTGGCCAAAAAGGATAGGCTGCAATCCCTCTTATGTTTCCGTGAATGTTGTAGTAGATGATTCAACATCTACATCATCCCCTATTCCCTGGAACTGATAGAGGGAAATATTTTCCAAATTCTAAGCATTGTCGTGTTTGAACAGGGTACAAACATCCATTTAGGCATAATGGAAGGAAAATTTCTGTCAGATGTTATAGTTGTAAATGCTCTAGTACACATTTATGCAAAATGTGGAAGCACAAACAAGGTGCGAGACTATTTGACAAAATGTCTAAAAGGGATGTCATCTCATTGAATGTAATGATTGAAGAAATCCACAAAATGAATTTGTTAAAAAATGTTTTAGAAACTTACAAGAAAATGTAATAGCAAGTGTAGAACTAAATTCAATAGCCACACCACTCCTCAGCACCCTTGCCTCCTCTGCCCCATCCTTCTGCCTTCTGTTGTAAACCCTAAAAATGGAAGCATGACTTGAATCCTGTTAAAAATATATTTAACACAAGAAATGAGAGAGACCAGTTTTAAAGGAAAAACAAAATCTTTCCTTTCCCAGATGCAATTAGGCATGTTGCTTTCCCTGTCCAAAAGGTCCTTGATAGCTTGGGAGGGGCTGAGGACCAACTAAACATCTTGTTTCCATCGCTCCCTCCGAGTGAGTCCTATTCATGGCCCATACAAATGATAAACAATGCTTAGAAAAATAAATGTGAGAGATGTTGATTCAAACCTCTCCCATCCAGTTCTGAGCTCCCAACATTGATTAATAAGAAAACAATGTTAAGAAAAGCAATAATGGAGAGCACAGGAAAAACGTGCAGATATACAAACGCTTACGATAAACCTCGACATGTGAGGTAAGGGAGTCCGACGGTGCTGCCTCCGCCAAAGTAGCAGAGTGGGTGGAAATAACATCATTTTCCTTCTTTAAACAAAGCCTTCTCTTCTCCCGGCAAACAAACAAGATCGAATGCCCTACCCCAACTCCTGCTTTCACTAAAATTCCTACCCAACTATTTGTGTTGAAAAATATTTGCACCGATATTTTCTTTATTCTATCTATCAGCAGAAAACCTAAAACGCAGAAGCACACAACACGTTAGGGTGGCAAGTCAGTAGGCAAGTGGAAGGGAAAATCCAACTTACAATCCAGGTTACCTGAAAACAGTCGTTGCAGGTTTATGGGTTCAGGCGTGAGACAAGCGGTGTTTAGGCGTGAGACAAATTTACGGCATGAGACAAATTCATGGTTGCAACCTCACACATAATATAGCCTATCGGCTAAATAAAAATAATATGTTTTCTCTATTAGTCATTTGGGTTAATATAACATAAATAAAAAAATTTAACATCAAAGAAAAAAGAAAATTATCCTAATAATGAAGGCATTTAGGTTTTAACATTACGACATCTTGTTTTATTTTTTTATTTTTAAATAATTGTCTTCATTTATTTGAAAAAGTTATTTTGTTTTTCTAAATTTATTATACTTATTATAAATAATTTAAAATTAAAATTTATAATTACTAATAAATAATTTAATTATACTTATTATTATAGTTCAAAATTTATCTTGATTGACTTTCCACACTTCTTCGGTGTACCCATTGCACACTAAGGTGGAATTGGTAGTATATAAGATATTTTGCAATGATAATAAATGATGGAGTGTGATGGAGATATTTTAGTATATTAGATATTTTACAATGATAATAAATGATGGAGTGCGATGGAGATATTTTATTTTAAATTTGACAATCATGTACACATCCAAATATTAATATTTTATAACAGATAATATTTTTGAAATAAACTATACATAAAAACAAAATATATCTTCATCAATATTATCCACTTATTCACTATATTGTCAAAAAATTAATATAAATATAAGAAAATTATATGTCCATATATAATAAATAAAATAAAATAACTTCAAATTTATATCTCTTCATATTTTTAGATTTTTTTGTTATGTTAAAATATATACTTCAATAATTAAAAAAACGAGTGGATGTATTTCAAGCTTCGCCTTGTTTCCTTATCCTTTTTGTTGGAAAATTAATTTCTCCCGTGCATCCATATTCTAGAGGCTTCTCCCAGTCAACTATGTTCTGGAGATTTCTAGCACCTAACGGATAAGCAACAGGTGAAAATATTAAATGCAAACTACAGTGGATGAATGTTCTAGAGTTTTCTCTTTATCGGTTCCTACTGTTTGGAACCTTCTTGCATTTTCTGTACTCCTCTATAAAAAAGGATCAATGTAAATTATTTTACAAGTAATAGAAATGTGCTGCAGCAAATGTTAAGTAAATTTATGTGGTTGTTCCAGTGCTTGTGTTTTCTCTGCTCTCTGTTTCACAATACTTTTAGCTTCATATACAGACTTCCATACCTAGCCAAGAGAGTCAGCAGCTTTCATTTCCTAGTTTGCGTAGCAATGGATTTCAATATGAGTATTTCTGCAATAGGTTATACAATTTTACTATTTACTGTGTTGTTGTCCATTGTATTGGGATGGGTGGGAAAATCCAATGGTAGGTTGGCTTTGCCAGGACCATTTCCGCTGCCCATAATAGGAAACCTCCATCAGTTGGGAGTGCTTCCTCACCGTAGTCTGCACCGACTAGCTGAGAAATATGGGCCGGTAATGTTATTGAGATTGGGTTCAGTTCCCGTCGTGGTTGCATCTTCGTCTCAGGCGGCGCAGCAATTTCTCAAAACCCACGACTTGATTTTTTCCAACAGGCCCCCCTCTACGGCTGGAAAATACTTATTTTACGATAGCAAGAACATCCTGTTTGCCCCGTACGGTGCTTATTGGCGAAAAATAAGAAAAATATGCGTTCTGCAGCTGCTGACTGCGAAAAGAATCGAATCGTTTAAAGGCGTGCGGGAGGAAGAGGTGTGGGAGATGGTGCGATCCATTTGGGGGAAGAGTGAGGAGGGGAGAGTGGGCGTGGATGTGAGCCACACCATTTCTTGCTACACATTCGATCTGACCTGGCGAATATTGACGGGCAGTGCAAATGCCAACCGCGGTTCGGCCGTTGACGCGTTTGAGGAATTGGCTGGTAAAGCTGCTGCCTTGGTGGGAATCGTGAATATTGGTGATCTCATTCCTTGTTTAGAGTGGCTCGACTTGCAGGGGCTGAGGCGACGTATTAAGAATGTTCACAAGCAGTTGGATGCTGTCTGCGGCAAAATAATAGATCAACATGTGGACCGTAAGCAGAGGCGTAGCACGGAGGAGCAGCAGCATGAGGACTTGGTTGATGTGCTTGTGGATATGGACGAGGAAATCACATTTGAAGAGAAGAAGGCTATGCTTATAGTAAGTTAATTCTCAATTTCATCTAAGTTTTAATCTTATGGGATTTGGTGGGTTGGAAAGTTTGAAATAATTTAGGTCTAATTTTAGCGAGTTGATATGGAGACTAATTGCTTTGAATATAACTACAAAATAATAAAGTTATCAACATAGTAAGTCAATCATGAATTTTACTTGTAGTTAATCTAGATTCACAATATGTATTTTATGGGATTTGGTTGAAAATTTTGAATTAATATAAGGATAATCTCCATGAGTAGACAATTTTGGTGGATAGAGACATGGAAATTACACTAGAAGATAAAAGGCTATCAATATGATAAGTCCATCTTCAATTGCACTCAAAGTTAGGTAGTCAAATCATATTCACAATGAAAATTTCATGGGATGGTTGTTTAGTAAAATTTGAAGTGATTTGAGATAATATTTGTGGGTATACATTTTTAGTTAATGTGCTTGTTGATACAAACATTGAAATCACATTAGAAGACAAGAAGAATATCCTTAGGGTAGGTCCATCATCAACTGCACAAAAAAATAGGGAGTGAAGTTTGATTCACAATTGTAATTTTGTGGGATTCAAATTGTTGGGAAATTTGATGCCATTTAAGGATAATCATTATGATTACGCATTTTTATTTAAGGGGTCGTAGATATGGAGATGGAAAAAACTAGGACACAAGGTTATCATTATGGTAAGTTTACAATTACTTTTCATGTTCCTAAAAATTGTCATTTTAAATTTTAAATATTAGAAATTGAGGATAGTAAATTGCAACAATCTACATTTTGTTAGATCAAATCCACAAGTTTCAACTAAGTTTACACAAAAATTTAGGTCTATACTTTTAGAAGATTGATTCCAAGCTCACATAGGTGATCGGCATAAAAAATAAAATCATTTTATAGAATTTTAGCTTTGATTGAGTCAACTCTAAAATCCAAGTACCCTTCCATCAAATATTGAAATAAATATCACATTTAATCTGGTCAAAAATTGCATTACAATCTCTAGTTTCAATTATCAACTACAATTTTCTTATATAACATAATTTTGTGTTTCATTGAATGTGATCATTTAATTATCCTAGATAAATTTTATGTAAAGCATTTTATTTTGTCAACACTTATATTTAATGTTTGAAGTAGAATAATGATTGAAAACTATATATATATATATATATATATATATATATATATATATATATATATAAACATAAACTATAATATAAATTTCCAATAAAATTTATTCTATAAAATTAATAATTTGATATAGGAAATCATAAAAATAAATCATTTAGAAATATTAAATTTCTAAAAACTTTAAAATATTTTAAAATTTTAATACTTATTAATAATTAGAATTAAAGACCAACCAAATAAATTGTGAATTGTGAAAGCTTATGCTCTATTGTATCTTATTTTTCTAATGATTGTAATAAATATTTTGCAT
Organism: Sequoia sempervirens; assembly: GCA_007258455.2. Lineage (NCBI taxonomy): Eukaryota > Viridiplantae > Streptophyta > Pinopsida > Cupressales > Cupressaceae > Sequoia > Sequoia sempervirens. The sequence continues at coordinate 204,523,571 of VDFB02105785.1, forward strand.
TCTAGCTTAAATTTCATTGAAAGTTTCTCAAAACCTTTCGTCTATTTAATTTGACATATTTAAGAAAATGTAAAGTAAAAGTCCTTATTTTTAATTAGTAATGTCGTTCACCTATGTTATTTGGAAGGAATATACTAAATATTTCAATTTTTTAATTTGTTTAGTAGATTAAAATTGGAGGCTAAAAGGAATAACTCATTCTCGTTCTCGAATATTTTAGTAGGATTAAAATGATTTTTTTAATGTAAAAAAGCCTTAAGTATTAACCAGATCCTTTTAAAAAAGAAAAAGATACGTTTAGTTTTTATTTTTATTTTTATATGTTCATTTGCAAGTGAGATGTTAACTTTTATCATATATTTATATGAATTTTAAGATTAAAAAGATCAAAATATTTTTTTATGTGGAGATTTATTTAAATGTGTTATTAATCATATCTTTTAAAAATATACGTTATTTTTCATTTTTTAAGATAATTCATCTTTATTTGTTAGATGTGTATTAATTTTTATGATATATTCTATTAAAGTTGCTGCATTACCTTATATTTATTATATTTATTCATATTTTTAAATATATTCATATGTATATAGGACATGTTCATTGGTGGAATAGAACCATCAGCAACTACATTGGAATGGGCAATAAGTGAGTTACTCAAAAACTCACATGTGATGAAGAAATTACAAGAAGAAATTGATTTTGTAGTTGGGAAAGATGATAAAATTACAGAATCTCATATTATAAGGATGGAATACTTACATTGCGTGTTAAAGGAGACTTTAAGATTACATCCAATACTACCCTTGCTCATGCCCCATGAATCTACAGAAACTTGTATTGTGGAGGGACCTCATCATGACTACTTGATACCAGTAAAAACAAGGCTTATTGTCAATGCATGGGCAATAGGAAGAGATCCAAGAGTATGGGAAGATCCCTTGGAATTCAAGCCAGAGAGATTTGTGGGTAAAGATTTTGATATAATTAGAGCTCCAGAATTAAGGATGATTCCTTTTGGGGCAGGAAGGAGGAGTTGCCCTGGTTCTTTCATGGCCATTGCCACTATTGAGATTGCAGTAGCACACCTCTTTCACTATTTTAATTGGAGAACTGAAGGAGAATTAGACATGGAAGAATCTTTTGGAGCCACCATTCCTAGAAAAGTACATTTGCTTGCTATTCCAACTTGGAGGTTAAGGGTGAATGCACCTTCTAGCCTTAAATTAAAATGACTAAAAATAATGATGACTATCTTTTCATTTACATTATATAAACCATGACCCTTATAAATAAATATTATGCTCATTATGTAGTAGGGTCATGAAGTGATGATCACTCATAGTTATTCAAGAATATTTTCAATTGAATTATTTTACTAGATCTTTTTATTCTAGCATTTACAATTACAAATTCCAATTTCTAAATATTTTGTACATTTGCACTATTTTCTACTTGTTTTTTTTTTGTCCCATCCTTTATAATCTATCATTTGTACTATTTATCTTTATGCTATGTTATGAGAGATTTTTTTTATCTAACTAGTAAATTTAATGAAATATAAAAATAAATATATAAATATATATTTACAATTCATGTCTAAAATGTAGCAAAATAAAAATAGATATTAGATAAGAGATTAATAGCAAAAACTCTTTACAATCTTTTATTATCTTTTTTGAAATCTAGTATACCTATAATTGAAGTTATTTCTAAAATATATAAAAAAGATATCAGTTAAGGACACCTAAGAATTACATATTTCATAAAATTTCAACATCTTGCTCTATTTTTAAATTAATACCTTGTTTACTTTTTAATTAAAATAAGGATTCATAAAGATAAAATGATAATTATTATGTACTATTTAAAAGAAACTTAAGAGAGTGGACTATTAATGGTAGTAGATATAAATATTTGAGACTATAATAGGTCATGTTGATATGGTTGTACTAATGGATTAAGTTTTTAAATTGTTCTCATGTATATTATATAATTACATGTAAACTTTAAATGAAAAAATTGAAAGCCACAAAAAAAATGTGTTATAAATATGTTGTTACTAAGGCCTTACTTGAAAGAGATATAATGAAATACAAAAAATATATCAAAATATTATTTCCTTTAATAATATTTAAAATATAAAGATAATAAAGATGTAATAGAGATCAAGGAATAAAGTAAATAATATTTTAAGAAGAATGATTTGAGATAATGAAAAATTATATTATGAAAAGCATCTATTATACTTCACACATAATAAATTCAAATGTTTCTAGTTTAAATCATTACCTTTCATGTATGTACTTGATATTAAATGTACATGTAATTTTTCATAATAAAATAAATTATATGCAAAGGAAAGACAAAAAAGCTTTGATGATGTATAAAAAAATCTAATTTATTGAAAGATAAATGCTCAATTGATTATTTGATAAAAAAATAACATATTTAAATCTGAGAAGAAATATAGTTGTAATAATTGATTATTAAGACTATAACCATATGTTGATGGTTGTTAAACAATGTAATATAATAAGCTACACTAACATCCACCCCCTTATTACATTGTTCTTGCAAATGTACCTTTGAAACCTCAATTTTCACCTTGCCAAAAGACCCCCTTAAGATTTACATTGTACTTGACAGAGATCCTTCATCCCCCTCTAATGTACATTTCTGATATAACAGCCTGAATAGACCTATCCAGGTTCTCTTCTACATTAGAGGCACACTTGATAAGCAAATTTTTTGGATGGTACAATTTCAACTCTGAATGGTTTTACTAAGAGTACAAGCATTCTTGGCATCCATATTCAATGTTTCTTGTAGTATTATATCAGTTTCATTGAATTTTCTCATATGCATATAACAGATAGCTTTTTCGTTTATAATAGTAACAGTTTGTTCATACTTGTCATAAAAGTCTTGAAAAATTAAATACGCTTCTTGGACCGTTAAACCATCCACATCCAAATTTATCCATGCATTTGCAAGTTGTGTTAGAGTATAGTCCTCATCAATTTGCTGCATTAGTTTTAACAGTTTCTCTCCATGATTAGATTCAAAGCGTTTAAATTTAGCGTTCCTCTTGAGAGTGTGATTAAATACCTCATTATAATATTTTTCATGTATATAGATGGTCAAAGAAGCACTATATGATCCATTAGTGCAATTGATGAAAAGCCTGATGTTTCTTCTATTTTTTCTTTTGGCGTCCAAAAGAAGTAACTGACTAACGATGGCGTCTACAAAAATAATCATCCATGTCGTCACCCAATAAAATTGTTGTCCTTCAATAGAAAACCCACCACATCTCCTCCTCCCGACCTATGCGCGGATCTTAAGGTTTACAACTCCGCTCCTTGATAAGAAAAGGATGAGAAAGAAGAACCCATCATGATCATCTGAATCTTAAGGTTTACATAGCACACAACCACATCAATTTTCCCTAATGATCGAGCACTATCAGGAGGTCTCACACTACTTATTCATTGCCCACTTTTCAACTCCACAAGAATAGGATCAGTAATCACTCTTCCTTAACAACTCACTTTTCACTTCCTTTGGAATCCATAGACATTGGTTGGTGGGGAAGTGGTGAGGGAATAAAGGCAACGTCAGTTCTGCAACGTCTCTGCTCTGCAGCTTGAAACAATTTATCCCACCATCTGATGCCTAGACAAATTGGCCTGGCTTAGATACTTATTGAACAGGTTCTACTCTGGAATGCCATTCAGAATATTGATTATATTATGTGCATCCCCACAGGCGTAGAACAAGAAGCAGAGAATATTCTTAGCGCTCTGGTACCAGATTGAAAGGTAAATTCTCGTTTGTTTATTTGATGAACAATGCACATATTTAAACTGAGGAGAAAATGTAGTTTTAATAACTGCCTGGGACAGCCATAACCGTATGCTAGCAGTTGTTAAAAAGAGTTATATAGTAAGCTACACTAACAATTATAACATGTTTTCTGCTCAACCTTCGATACCAATCATTATTCATTCATCATGTTATCTAGTTTATTGGAAATAATTTTGATAACTTGCTAATGATAGTATCATTTGGATCATTTCTACAAAGGATATATATATATTTAAAATTCATCTTACTTGTAGAATTTAGATAATAGAAAAAGCAAACTAGTGGAAATGTTTAACATCCATAATTTTGTAAACTTTTGAATTGCTTTACTCTTTTGTTTGGATATTGCAACAATTGTATGTTAACATGTTTATTTTTTCTAATGATATGTATATACACATATATATGTTCATTTTTATGAATAGTAATAACTGTGATGTTATTTCAGTAATTTCTTACATGAGTTAGTGTTATCCATGGACATTCGTGATTGCAATATTTCAAATAGGATATATTGTTTAACATGTAATGGAATCGATGGACTTGAACATAAAACATGGCTCTAATCACAATGTTGTTCTATGCTATGTCTAGTAACTTCATGTTTATATAATACTTAATTATTATTTCTTAGCATATGGCCTTGACTAGTTGTTTGTGTTGTATTTTTTATTAATTTCATCTTGTTTCTTTTGTAGTGATATTTCGCATGTTATGTATAACCAAAAACCTAAACATAACCTTCTAAGATATAATTTGAGGGTTCTAATTTACCATTAATTTCAATAAGGTCCAAACCATATACCTATAAATTTGATGAGAATGATAAATAATTTAACATTACCATTTCAATATTTTTAAAGGGATTAATGTGAGAGCGCATTTTTTGAAGGTCATAACTTTTTACAGGAAGTCATAGAGCATTATTTTTCTAAGATGAATCTTTTTACATTTCAATCTTCACATTATCTAATTTCTCTAGCTAGTGGTCATTTAAGGATATTTTGGGTTCAAATTAGTCAACCAAAGACCACAAAATCACATTTTAGAGTTAGTTTTTTTATGTCTTTTAATTTTTTAGCATTGATGGGTTTATATATGAGTTGAAATTGCGTTAGAATTCACTTTATAAGGATATATTAAGATAATTATTGGATAGTGATAACCAATGTGTCATTTTTAGTGGAATGGTAAATTATTAAAAGTAGTATTTTTACATTTAATTTATAGAAATTTTACATGAAATAAAAAATGACATTAATTATCATTTGTCCTATAAATATCCAAATATGTATTTAAAGTGATTAAACCCCATGCTAAACTCATATAAAGAAACATAAGTGCTAAATATTTAATAAATAAGAAAAAAAATAACACTAAAATGTAAGGTATTGGATGGTGAGAAAAAAAAAAAACTAACTCAAAATGACCCTAAAAAATATTCAAATGACCATTAAATAGACCAATTAGGTTAGGGTGAGAAAAAAATTTAAAATATTTTAATTTTAGAAGTAGAATAGGCTCCATCAACTATACAATTAAAAACTTATCAACTTTAGCAATTATTTTCTTGCAATAATCCCTTTAAGGTTATTGAAATATTAATTTTTGGATGTATATCACTAAAGTAAATTTAGTGCAAGTTAAAAAATTTTTATTTTTTATTTAGGTAAAAGAGGTTTTTAAGGGACCCAAAATCCTTTAACAAAATGTAGGCTTAATAAAATTCAAAGACAAACATCTACAACCAAATAGGTTTTACAAGGACATGAAACCAAATTATTCAAAGCAATCTTAATAAAAAAACTAGAAACTAACAAAAAACCTATAGCCAACCCACCAAGAACACATCGCTAAAAAGAAAGAACCAACAAAAAAATTACTATAACTCTTTAAGACTATTTGTTGGACTTCCAAATCCTATTGATAAAAACTTTGATGGTGATTCACTAGACTTAGCAAAACATTTTTCTCCTCTTGGAAATATTTCTTCTTTCCCTTGGTATGACTACTTGGCCCCTTCTCAAAATTGCTTTCTTTTCCTTTGGATCTATTCTAGTTCTTAATATTCTCACCACCATTGGAAGATTCAATAACTTGGTCTTCTTTGAGTTATTTTATCTTTTCAATGATAGTGTGAATGCCTTTTACACTATTTTGAATGGTACACTAGCTAATTTTAATAATTTGTCCAAGTTTTGGTTAAGCTGTACCATCTTGTCTTCCAAACCTTTGACTTAACTTTCAAATTATTCTTTTATCAATATGACTTCAATCATAATCACCTCCTATGCCCAATAGATATATTTTACCTCATTCTTCTCAATAATAGAATCATAGACACCACTATTACTGTAATACCCCTATGTTTTGCTTTTTGCTTGGGCAGTGTGTCCTTGTTTGCTTTGATGTGCTTCTTGGTTATTGAGATACTTTATCATGTGTGTGTTATTTGATTGCTAATTTATGGAGCGATAGTCTATTTGTGTGATGTGATGTATCTTATCTGATGCTTAATTTGACAAGTTTTAATTGGTGTAATGATGATTAGTTATTGTAACATGTTATTACATGAGATATTTGTTTATGATGGAACTGTCAGTCTATGATGTGTGTACTGGTGAAGGGGATGAGATCGCACCACTCGCTTGCGAGTGCCCTACGATTTTGTGATTTCCTCTTCATAGTGTTTTTTATTATGTTATATATATATGCATGTTCGATATACTCTTTGTTCGTAGGTTGACAGGTACAGGACATCGACTCCACCTAGTTTTACAAGGTTGAGCATGTCCATTAGCCAATGGTATTCGATTGGGAGATAGTAGCTAGGTTTTCCATGTCAAGTCATCAACCTAGTCATAGTGTGTCGTCAGGTGTTAGTCAGGTTAAGTTGCTTATTTGTTGTTCATCTCTCCTTGATTTATTTAATTTCAAGTTGAAAAAGGTAAATAAATGGTTCTATATATTTAAGTTGTTTATTAAATTGATCCGGTTATAATGTTGAAAATATTATTGAATTTATTAATTAATTTAATTTAATTAATAAAATAATCTAATCTTGGATTAAATTTATTTTATTGATTAATTAAATTAATTGTGTGGAATTGAATTAAGTTATTCATTTTAGAATTAAAAGTGTTAAATTATTTTGAAAAGAAAATTTTAAAAGTTTAAATGCTTTTTGAAAACAAATTATTAAAAGCTTTAAATTCATTTTGAAATAGAAAATTTATAATAAAGTGACTGATTTGAATCTATTTTGAAATTTAAATATTGTTTTAAATGATTTAAAAGTAAATATCTTAGAAAGGGAGATATTCTTAAAATGTTGACTAAATGTGGAGAATAGGAATGAAGATATTCTTTTTATTTTGGAAAAGAAAATATTTAGGATTTTATTTTAGGGTATTTGACCAAATTTGGGGAAAAAAAATAGAGAAGACTTTTGATTATTAAAATTTGGTTGTGAGAAAAAAAAAAGGAAAAGAGAGTTCTTCATGATTTGTTGATGCAATTTGGGATTTTGGGTGAGGATTTGGAAAAAGCTTCGAAAAATTTTCTTGCAGGGAAGCTTGACTATCTTCTTCAAACTCTCCTTCAAGCTACAGATCATAGGTTTTCCTTGCTTATTGTTTTAGAAAATTGCATTTTCAGTTTGAAAACTTTTTTGGAAATATTTTTGAAAACCCTGTTTAAATCTTGAAAATAATTTAGATTTTTGTTGAAAAACAAAGCTTGCAACATAAATTTTCAATTTCAACAATAGACAAATGGAAAGAAAGCAAAAAGGAAATTTGAAAACCTCTATTTTGGTTTTGAAATAGTTCATATCAATTTAAAATTTAAACCAAGATATTGTGTTGATAAGTTAGTTTTATTGCAAAAATTTTGTTGGGAAGTTGCACAATTTGTCTGAAAATAGGAATTTTAGGTATATATATATATATATATATATATATATATATATATATATATATTTACAAACATATATTATAAATATGTTTTGATCTTTCTAGGAAATGTCATTTTGAAAATATTCTTACACAAAAATTGGTTGTGTAAAATAGGGGAGATTTTATTTACTTTTGTTTTGAAAATAAATATTTTTTTATTTTTTTTATGAAGGGTTTGGGGAGGCCACAGCCATGCCCCATGGAGGGGCACTGCTGTGGCAACGCTCCCCACAGCCGTGGGGAAGGCACTGCCATAGGCAGCGCCAACCTCCACAGGGGAGGTTGGGCGCAGCCTTGGCTGCGTCCTTTCCCCCCTTTGGGGACCCATGGGGGCCAGCAAGGTTTCACTTTTTTTTAAAAGAATTTTTTTAAAATTTCATTTATTATTATTATTGTTATTTATTAAAATAATTTTATATTATATATATATATATATATACATATTATATATTATAATATTTATATATTATAAATATATAATATGTATAAATTATACATATATATAATATATTATAATTTAATAAATATTTTATTATTAATATTTAAATGTATATATTATATATATATAATATATATGTTAAATATCAAGGAATTAATTTATTGGTTGGAATATAAAATACTATTTTGTTTTAGGCATATATTTAAATGTGTTTTTTTTTTAAATATTTAAATATAGCGAATTTTAAAAGATTATTCTATAATCATAGAAAAAAAATAAAAATGACTTTACTTGAAAAGCTGATTTTGATTATTATGGGTAATTGAAGAAATAGGGAGTTAAATAATTAGTTTTAAATTCTTCAATATTGCAATTGTAATTTTAATTACTTTTGAGTAGCTGCAAATGATGTTAATTATTTTATTTGATTACATGCAATATGCTATCGCTTTGCTTGGATTTAAGAAATCCTAAAGTAGATTATTGAATTGTCGATTGTCTTTTTGTCATGATCTCTCTCTCATTCTTGATGTTGGGAAAAATGAATTAATTATTTTTTTGAAATGATTTATCTTGAAAAGAAGAAATGGTTATTATTATTATTATTATTTGAAAATAAGAAATGATTTATTGATTTGTTCTGAATAGAAGAAGTAACTATTTTATTTTATTATTATTTAAAAGCAATTAAGGAATTGAACATATGGTTTAAATTTCATCTTTTGTCTGAAAGAGACGTTATTAAGTCAGTTTTATTAAGGCAATAAATTACTGAATGTTAATGAAGGAAATGGATTTAGGAAATCCAAATATAGATTTAATTCCTATTTGATTGTCTTTCTTGAATGTACACTTCTTCTATTTTCATTTTGGGGAAGTTCATTATAAGGGTTCTTAAGTCTTTCAGAAGGGGTTTAACTTTTGGGGTTGTTGTATTATGTTAGTCAACCATTGTATTGCCTTGCGTAGGACGTATAGTTGTATCCTGTTGTTTTACCCAGTTTTCACGAATGGGGATGGTTTGTGCCTCCTTTGTCTTAGGAGAGGTTTTGTGATTTGTGCCTCATTTGGAAGGAGTGGATTATGTGTTTTGTTTCCTCCAGTGTTTGGAGAGGGGTTTGACTTTTGTTGCCTCCAATGTTTAGAGAGGGTTTTGACTTTTGTTTCCTCCAATGTTTGGAAAGGGTTTTGACTTTTGTTGCCTCCAATGTTTGGAGTGGGTTTTCATTTTATGTTCCTCTTAGACTTGGAGTGTTTTTATCTTGTTGGTTTGCACTTGGGATTCCCTTGGTGATTGGTTTTGTTTGGTATGTTGTCAAGTAGAAGAGTGGCTTCTGTTAGGGGCTAGAGTCCAAAGAGGTGAACTGGATAACCTTCAGAGGTGGTTTAATCAAGTGATAACTAAATCAATGTACTTAGAAGTTAGGTAGTATTTCACACTAATTAAGATAATTAAGCCTCACTCATAGATGTAAGTGCTCATATAGGCTTGGGATGAGTGGGAAGGCCTGCAATGGCAAGGTCATCTATCTTGTCTTTACGAGAGGTATTTGATTCCGCATAAGTGAGTATGGGTGCCGGGATTCGGTAGAGGCCACCAGGACAACTTGTAGTGGGGGCTGGAGCCTATGAAAATTCCTAGAGGATATCCCATGACGAGTTGTGTGATGACACTCTTTCTACGACAACAGTTGGTATTTGGTTTTATGTGTAAGGTATTCTTATCATACTCGATCTATTTTATTTTTGGAAGCAATGTGACTTATGTCATTAATGTTAGAGTTGTACTTGTGTTATTCGTATGGTTGTATGGTTCATGTGATTGGTTGTGTCAGTGTGAGTTAACCTGTGTCTAGAGGTTGATGGTCTTGTATAGGATTCCTTGTTACTATCTCCTAGCATGGGGGGTCAGCATTTAGATACCACTTGGTTGGGTGGAACATGCACCTTAATCCGTTGGGTCATCTTCTTGTTCATGTGGACGAGATTTCCAGTTGAAGAGTTTGTGTGATCCAGTTTCATTTCATGCTTCATTCATTTCAGTTGTTATTGTAATTTATTACCCCTCATTTGTTATCGAGGTGGATGATGTAATATGTAATCATGCTTTTTTGGATTTACCTCATTCAAGGAATGAGAGTTGTAATCATATTGTGATTTATTGTCAATTGAAAACATGTGGTATCTCATACGCTTTGTTGTAATTTATCATGTTTAGAATGTATGTGTATTTAATTTGTTAAGTAATTAAATGCTATGGTTTCAATTCATGTTTTTTGTTTGGGTTTTAAAGTAATCTCAGTCTCGTAACCTTAGGGGTTGTTGGCAATGGGTAGTGATCTTGCATGTTATTTGTTCTTAAAAAAAATAAAAATTAGTACGTTTGTGTAGTAAATTACAACTTCCCCTAGGGTTGCATGGTGGAGCGTTACACATGGTATCAGAGCCCAAGTTTAAACACTGGGTACTCTAGGATAATGTGGAACCCTTTAAGTTGTTACTTGCGTAGGTCTATACTCTGGACACTATGAGCCCATCGCGTTGATCTATGTGCTTTATTCGTTATTTTATGTTTTCCTTTTGGGTTGATCTCACTTGTCTACCCAAAAGTTGTTACGTGGTGTAGGTCCAATGGTGTAGAAAACTAGCGGAAAGGATAGAATCCTCAGTATAGTGTGCAATGCACTGATATCCTTCCTACTGGGTTAATGCATTATAGACCATTATGTAGCGTGTGAATTTGTGTGTGTGGGTGTGTGTGTTACCTATTTGTGTTTGCAGGCTTCCAGGAGTAATCTTGACCCTAGGGGGAGGATGTAATACCCCTCTATTTTGCTTTCTGGCTGGACAGTGTGTCCTTGTTTGCTTTGATGTGCTTCTTCGTTATTGAGATACTTTATCATGTGTGTTATTTGATCGCTAATTTATAGAGTGATAGTCTATTTGTGTGATGTGATGTATCTTATCTGATGCTTAATTTGACATGTTTTAATTGGTGTAATGGTGATTAGTTATTGTAACATGTTATTACATGATATATTTGTTTATGATGGAACTTTCAGTCTATGATGTGTATTGGTGAAGGGGATGAGATCACACCACTTGCTAGCGAGTGCCCTATGATTCCACAATTTCCTCTTCACGGTGTGTTTTATTATGTTATATATATATATATATGCATATTCGATATACTCTTTGTTCGCAGGTTGATAGGTACAAGACATCGACTCCACCTAGTTTCACAGGGTTGAGTGTGCCCATTAGCCAACGGTATTTGATTAGGAGATAGTAGCTAAGTTTTTTGTGTCAAGTCATCACCCTAGTCATAGTGTGTCGTCGGGTGTTAGTCAGGTTAAGTTGCTTATTTGTTGTTCATCTCTCCTTGATTTGTTAAATTTCAAGTTGAAAAAGGTAAATAAATGGCTTTATGTATTTAAGTTTTTTATTAAATTGATCCGATTATAATGTTAGAAATATTATTGAATTTATTAATTAATTTAATTTAATTAATAAAATAATCTAATTTTGGATTAGATTTATTCTATTGATTAATTAAATTAATTGTGTGGAATTGAATTAAGTTATTCATTTTGAAATTAAAAGTGTTAAATTATTTTGAAAAGAAAATTTTAAAATTTTAAATGCTTTTTGAAAAGAAATTATTAAAATCTTTAAATTCATTTTGAAATAGAAAATTTATAATAAAGTGACTGATTTGAATCTATTTTGAAATTTAAATTTTGTTTTAAATGAATTAAAAGTAAATATCTTAGAAAGGGAGATATTTGTAAAATGTTGACTAAATGTGGAGAATAGGAATGAAGATATTATTTTTATTTTGGAAAACAAAAATATCTGGGATATTATTTTAGGGTATTTGACCAAATTTGGGGAAAAAAATAGAGAAGGCTTTTCATTCTTAAAATTTGGCTGTGAGAAAAAAAAAGTCAAGAGAGTTCTTCATGATTTGTTGATGCAATTTGGGATTTTGGGTGAGGATTTGGAAAAAGCTTTGGAAAATCTTCTTGCAAGGAAGCTCAACTATCTTCTTCAAACTCTCCTTCAAGCTGCAGATCACAAGTTTTGCTTGCTTATTGTTTTAGAAAATTGCATTTTCATTTTGAAAACCCTGTTTAAATCTTGAAAATAATTTAGATTGTTGTTGAAAAACAAAGCTTGCAACAAAAATTTTCAATTTCAACAATAGAGAAATGGAAATAAAGCAAAAAAGAAATTTGAAAACCTTTGTTTTGGTTTTGAAATAGTTCATATCAATTTAAAATTTAAACCAAGATATTGTGTTGATAAGTTAGTTTTATTGCAAAAATTTTGTTGGGAAGTTGCACAATTTGTCTGAAAATGGGAATTTTAGGTATATATTTATACATATATATATATTTACAAACATATATTATAAATATGTTTTGATCTTTCTGGGAAATGTCATTTTGAAAATCTTCTGACACAGAAATTGGTTCTGTGTAGAACAGGGGAGATTTTCTTTATTTTTGTTTTGAAAATAAAGAATAATTTATTTTTTTATGAAGGGTTTGGGTAGGCCGCAGCCATGCTGCACATAGCCACGCCTAGTGGAGGGGCACTGTTGTGGTAGCGCTCCCCACAGCCGTGGGGAAGGCGCTGCCACATACAATGCCGACCTCCACAGGGGAGGCTGGGCGCAGCCTTGGCTGCGTCCTTTCTCGGCTTTAGGGGCCCGTGGGGGCCAGCAAGGTTTCACTTTTTTTTAAAAGATTTTTTTTAAATTTTAATTTTTTTTAAATTTTTATTTATTAAAATCATTTTACATTATATATATTTTATAATATATAATATATTATAAATATATAATATGTATAAATTATACATATATATAATATATTATAATTTAATAAATATTCTATTATTAATATTTAAATCTATATATTACATATATATATATATATATATATATATATATATATATATATATATAAATATTAAGCAACTAATGTTCTTGGTTGGAATATAAAATAATATTTTGTTTTAGGCATATATTTAAATGTTTTTTTTTTAATATTTAAATATAGGGAATTTTAAATGATTATTCTATAATCATAAAAAAAAATGACTTTATTTGAAGATCTGATTTTGATTATTATGCGTAATTGAAGAAATAGGGAGTTAAATTATTAATTTTAAATTCCTCAATATTGCAATTGTAATTTTAATTACTTTTGAGTAGTTGCAAATGATGTTAATTATTTTATTTGATTACATGCAATATGCTATCACCTTGCTTGGATTTAAGAAATCCTAAAGTATATTATTGAATTGTTGGTTGTCCTTTCGTCATGATCTCTCTCTCATTCTTGATGTTGGGAAAAATGAATTAATTTATTTTTTTGAAATGATTTATCTTGAAAAGAAGAAATGGTTATTATTATTATTATTATTATTATTTGAAAAGAAGAAATGATTTATTGATTTGTTCTGAATAGAAGAAGTAACTTTTTTATTTTATTATTATTTAAAAGTAATTAAGGAATTGAACATATGGTTTAAATTTCATCTTTTGTCTGAAAGAGACGTTATTAAGTCAGTTTTATTAAGGCAATAAATTACTAAATGTTAATGAAGGAAGTGGATTTAGGAAATCCAAATATAAATTTAATTCCTATTTGATTGCCCTTCTTGAATGTACACTTCTTCTGTTTTCACTTTGGGGAAGTTGATTAGAAGGGTTGTCAAGTCTTCCAGAAGGGGTTTAACTTTTGGGGTTTTTGTATTATGTTAGTCAACCGTTGCATTGCTTTGGGTAGGGCGTATAGTTGTATCCTGTTGTTTTACCTGGTTTTCATGAATGGGGATGGTTTGTGCCTCCTTTGCATTAGGAAAGGTTTTGTGATTTGTGCCTCCTTTGGAAGGAGTGGATTATGTGTTTTGTTTCCTCTAGTGTTTGGAGAGGGGTTTGACTTTTGTTGCCTCCAATGTTTGGAGAGGGTTTTGACTTTTGTTGCCTCCAATGTTTGGAGAGGGTTTTGACTTTTGTTGCCTCCAATGTTTGGAGAGGGTTTTGAATTTTTTTGCCTCTAATGTTTGGAGAGGGTTTTGACTTTTTTTGCCTCCTGTGTCTAGAGTGGGTTTTCATTTTATGTTCCTCCTAGAGTTGGAGTGGTTTTATCTTGTTGGTTTGCACTTGGGATTCCCTTGGTGATTGGTTTTGTTTGGTATGTTGTCAAGTAGAAGAGTGGATTTTTTTAGGGGTCAGAGCCCAAAGAGGTAAATTGGATAACCTTAAGAGGTGGTTTAATCAAGTGATAACTAAATCAATGTACTTAGAAGTTAGGTAGTACTTCACACTAATTCATATTTGATTGCCCTTCTTGAATGTACACTTCTTCTGTTTTCACTTTGGGGAAGTTGATTAGAAGGGTTGTCAAGTCTTCCAGAAGGGGTTTAACTTTTGGGGTTTTTGTATTATGTTAGTCAACCGTTGCATTGCCTTGGGTAGGGCATATAGTTGTATCCTGTTGTTTTACCCGGTTTTCATGAATGGGGATGGTTTGTGCCTCCTTTGCATTAGGAGAGGTTTTGTGATTTGTGCTTCCTTTGGAAGGAGTGGATTATGTGTTTTGTTTCCTCTAGTGTTTGGAGAGAGGTTTGACTTTTGTTGCCTCCAATGTTTGGAGAGGGTTTTGACTTTTGTTGCCTCCAATGTTTGGAGAGGGTTTTGACTTTTTTTGCCTCTAATGTTTGGAGAGGGTTTTGACTTTTGTTGCCTCCTGTGTCTAGAGTGGGTTTTTATTTTATGTTCCTCCTAGAGTTGGAGTGGTTTTATCTTGTTGGTTTGCACTTGGGATTCCCTTGGTGATTGGTTTTATTTGGTATGTTGTCAAGTAGAAGAGTTGATTTTGTTAGGGGTCAGAGCCCAAAGAGGTAAATTGGATAACCTTAAGAGGTGGTTTAATCAAGTGATAACTAAATCAATGTACTTAGAAGTTAGGTAGTATTTCACACAAATTAAGATAATTGAGCCTCATTCATGGATGCAAGTGCTCGTATAGGCTTGGGATGACTAGGAAGGCTTGAAATGGCAAGGTCATCTATCTTGTTTTTACAAGAGGCATTTGATTCCGCATGAGTGAGTATGGGTGCTGAGATTCAGTAGAGGCCACTAAGACAACTCATAGTGGGGGCTGAAGCTTATGAAGATTCCTAGAGGATATCCCATGACGAGCTGTGTGATGACACTCATTCTACGACAATAGTTGGTATTTGGTTTTATGTGTATGGTCTTCTTATCGTACTTGATCTATTTTATTTTTGGAAGCAATGTGACTTATGTCAGTAATGTTAGAGTTGTACTTGTGTTATTCATATGGTTGTGTCAGTGTGAGTTAGCTTGTGTCTAGAGGTTGATGGTCTTGTATAGGATTCCTTGTTACTATCTCCTAGCATAGGGGTGGGCCTTCGGGTACCACTTGGTTGGGTGGAACATGCACCTTAATTCGTTGGGTCGTCTTCTTGTTCGTGTGGATGATATTTCTAGTTGGAGAGCTCGTGGGATCCAGTTTCATTTCACGCTTCATTCATTTCAGTTGTTATTGTAAATTATTACCTCTCATTTGTTATCGAGGTGGATGATGTAATATATAATCATACTTTTTTGGATTTACCTCATTCGGGGAATGAGAGTTGTAATCGTATTGTGATTTATCGTCAATTGAAAACATGTGGTATCTCATATGCTTTGTTGTAATCTATCATGTTTAGAATGTATGTGTATTTAATTTGTTAAGTAATTAAATGCTATGGTTTCAATTCATGTTTCTTGCATGGATTTTAAAGTAATCTCAGTCTCGTAACCTTAGGGGTTGTTGGCAATGGGTAGTGATCTTCCATGTTATTTGTTCTTAAAAAAAAATAAAAATTAGTACATTTGTGTAGTAAATTGCAACTTCCACTAGGGTTGCATGGCGGGGCGTTACAATTAGTATGAATTATATTCTACAAAGATCTCAACTTAATATTTAACTACTTCTTGACTCAAGAAATAACCATTTAGTAAAATTCTAAATGGACCCACCACCCTATTATTGGCAAGCCTGAGGATATTATAAATTTCTTCTCTATTTGTATTGAGCTAGGGGAATTCCTCTATTAAATCTTGAGGAGAGAACATATGGCTCCCTTTAAAATTTATAGGTGTAAGATAAGGGATTTTGCCACTATAATCTGCTTGCATATTAGTCTTTTCATCCACTTTTCCCTTTCCTTTACCTTTCTCCCAATCATTAGAATATTTTTATTTTTTCTTCTCAACAAAAGACAAGTGAACATCTTTACGGATTATTCCTTGTGTATGCAGCCCAGTCGACCAACAGATTTTAGCACAAGCCCTTTTCTTGGTTGACTTCCCCTTTTCTTAGTTTTTCATCCTTAGGCAGGGAATTGGATAAAATTTCCAATTTGTCCTCTTCTCTCCTCTCCTTATCTCCACCTGACAACATGAACTTAGAGATCTCATTAGACGAGACACTGTGATCACCTATATTGCATTTCATAAGTAATTTCATGACCAAAAAATGAGAAGGGAGAGATTTCAAATATTCCATAAGAAGTAGAATAAGGACCTCATGCAAAATAGATAATTTTGCATTCTTTTTCTTCTCTTTAATGCCAAATTCAAGTGAAGTGAGAAGATAAAAAGGAAATAAAACCAAATTCTTATGGTGGAAGTGATATAATAGAATAAAATGTAAGCTATAAATATGTGTGTACCTTCCATTGAGTGTAAAATAATGAATGATCTATCCTCCACCACCTCCACCCAAATGGGTTTAATTGACATAAGATCATACCCGCTAGCGTTGAAATTTAACAACTCCTTCCCCTATGAACCCTTTAGAAACTATTTCACCACACCTTTCAATGCTTTCCTATCCCTAAAAATATTTTTTCCCTAGGTAGATAGACTAGTAATTTCTGCAATCAGGTCCTTTGTGATAATTAACTCCTTCCCTTCTACACTGATAGTGCAATCCTACCACCCTTTTACAAAAGCCTTTGTGACTCTAGGATCATGTACATGCAAATTCTCTAAGTACAAGTAGTAACACCTCCATCCTCAAGAAAATTCCAATGATCACTTTCTTTCTCATATCTTCATAGGATGAGGGATCAATCTTGCTTCTATCATCTCCCATATTTACCTATTTGAGAAACAAGGAAATATGAATAGCACTTCAAACCCACTAAATATTACACTTTTTATGGCCCTCTAAATACCTATAATCTGTGTGACAAGACCTCAAGCATTGATTGCAATCAAAGTAATTCCTAAGGCATATCTCTCGTGTATCATTATTTCATGAGGCTTTGTTATAATCATCCTCCCATCATTATTAAACCATACCATTGAGAGCCCTTTGCATATCATAATTAATTAAATTCTAGATGTTAAAGGGAACATCACTCAACTTAAACCAATAATGGAATGAATTGTTGCTAACACCAATATTGCAAAAAGCATCGACAATAGAATTTCCTTCCCTATAGATATGGAAAATATGAGATTCGTCAAAATAATTGAGAATCAAAATAGAATCCTTTATAAAAAATTATATCGACCAACTTGGGTTATTTATTTTTTGTAAGAAATTAATAATATTCAAGGAGTCTCCATCAATCCATATCTTATGAAAACTTTGCAAATGAGCCAAATTTAAACTATTGTAGGCAACCATAGCTTTGGTAGAATGGTTTTTCTAGGTATCCAAAGGGAGTGGCATGGCTAAAATAAACCTACCATGTTCATCTCTTAACACTGCCCACTACGAAAAGGCCATTGATTTTCCTTTGTTGCATCATCAAAGTTAGTTTTAGTCCAACCTCACAAAGGAGAAATCCAAACAAGATTTTCTCTAACATTCTTGAAATTGTTAATAGGGATAGATATATCAAATGATATTTTTGAATTGATCCCCACCTGCTTATCATGATTAGAAATAGGAACTACTTTAGACCCATCCACACACTTACCGAGAATCCTAGTCAAAAAAAATTTCTTGATAGAATTGTAAATTTTAAATGAAATTCTTTCAGGATTCAAAATAGACTCTCTAGAGAAATGTTTATTCATTTCTTTCCAAACCTCCCACACCACATGGGAATAATTAGGGACCAAATACATGCAAGAGCAGGATTAAAGGTCAAAGCAATTCATTGAGACCAAAGGTCTTTAATAGAATAAGGAAAAACCCATTAGAGATTCGAAAGGGAGATTCCAAGGTTAAAATTTTATTACTTTTTATTATAGGAAAAAACAAATTTTGATGGGGCCCCAAAACCCATTACAAATTTTTTTGAAAGGCTCCATAACCCTGTCCAAGACAAGCATGTTGAAAATAAGATAAATCATATACAAAACTAGCAATGAAACATCAACAAAAGTTAACAAGAAGACATAAATACACAAGATGCATCAAGTAAGAAAGAGAGTGACCAAGATCCTAAAACACCTAGATTTTAACAAGGACCTCGAACCCTTAGGTAGACATAGAACCTAGATGCATCATATACACACTTAAGCACCACCTGAATCAACTAGGCATCAACAAACCAACCACTCAAAACATCCAAATCTATACGTAAGAACACAATCAAACCCCACATAGTTAAAATAAGCAAAACATCAGCTTGTGTGCACCACCAATCCACATGCAAGGTTTCAACAAACCAAATACTTAGAACATCTAAATTTGAGCCTAAGAAATCAGCTTCTATGCAACACCAATCCACATGCACAACATCAGCTTCACTACATAACCAATCCACCTAATCAACCAACCCAACCTCCACCTATAAAGGGGAGGAATCCCCTCTATAGGATAGGATGAAGAGAAGCCCCTTACCATGAAAGCCACAACACTCCAACCCAAACAACCACCACCTCAATAGGAACCATTATAAGGGAGGATATCTTCCTTCCAACCCAACATCATCCATTCCCACCTCAATAGAAGATGGCTCCACCTCAAGAGGAACAATCTCCCCCTCAATATGAGACATAAGCTGAGAAACCCAGTGGAAAGGAACTTTAGAAGAAAGGGATAACCCAATATTCCTTAGCATCACAAGCATTAGGTACTAGTAGGAAGAAACAAAAAGCATAACAATCAACTCACAAAACTGGGTCCAAAGAATAAACAATAAGCATATCCCAGCCACTAGTAATCTAGAAACAATCAAAACAATTATCATTAACTAAAAAATGCAGAAAGCTGAAAGCCTTTTGCCAAAAAACAATAATATCCCCTTTTTTCCTCATAATCTTCAAAATGACAAAGGAGGCCATGACAACTTCCAAAAAGCTTTATTGTTGATATAGCTTAGATAACCTTCTACCAAAACAATTTATTGTTGATATAGCTTAGACTCCATTTAAATGGATGGTAGATTAGAACCTCCAAATTATTTCTTTAGATTTAATTTTTAAGGGTTTAGGTTAGACTTAGGGTAGTATTAAAAATATCACTAAGAGAAAAGGAAATAAGACTAATTAAATACAATATATATTACCACACAAAAACTAGTCAAGACAATATGTGAACACATAACACCTAAATATTATATAAAAATTAAGCAACCAAAAAAAGAATAGGATGACATAGTGATTAGGGTCGTGTTTTATTATCTTGTCCACCAATTCCATTACACATTATATAATAAGTTTGTAGGTATTTGTGATAGGTTGAATATGAGTGTTAGAAAACAAGCAGCAAGTAAAAGAGGGAAAATAAACACTAAAACAACCTACACCTCAAGATTAGCCTAAGTTGCAAACAAAACAAGATAAAAGCAACAAAATAAAACGTTATACCTTGCGTCAAATCGATCATTTGGTTGGCCCTTGGATCTTTGATGTGTATGCTCCTTGGATGGCAAGTAGATGCAAGCTAAATGATGTGAGGATGAGTGCAAGTGGATGAAAACAAGAAAATGGCTAAGTATAAGTTGAGAAACAAAATTGCAAGAGTTTGGCTAGCAAAATGATCTCCCCCCAAAATGAGAGAAAAGAGGGGGTATTTATAGGATTTTTGAGAATTCCTAGGGGAAATAGATGGCCAAGATTGAGCCACCAAATATCAAGATGTAGGGCTAAGGTGAGTTGAGAACTCACAAGCCCTCACATCTTGACATGTTGCATGTGAGATAGCCCTAAAATGTGAAGTGTACATGAGGTGGAAGAAGAAGGACATGACATGGAGGGGGTACAAAGTACCTTGGGATTGGACAAGATCTCCTCATAAATGAGGTACTTGTCCCCATGTGGGTGAGAGGACAAGTGGGGAATTAAAAATTCCTCAAATATCCTTATGGGATGAGAGAAAGAATTTAAAATTCCTTAAATGCATTGGGGGATTAAAGGTGAATTAAAAATTCACATGGGGAAGGGAGATGCCTTGTCAAAAAAGAAAAGCATTTAATAGGGTTGACTCAATTAAGTGATTAGGATTGTGCAAGTACTTGATTAGACTGATTAATGAAGATTAGAAGAGAGTTAGATTCCACATGTGACTTGATGTGACAAGTCAAAGATCACATGGGGAAGAGTAATGAAGGATTAGAGGAGGGTTAGGTGGCTAAGAGAGATTAGAGGCCAACTTGCAAAAGTTGGAGGATGTGACACATCCTAATCAAGGATTAGGCATGTGCACATCCTAATGATGGGATTAGAAGAAGGGTTAGGATAAGATAAAAATGATAGAGGATGTGACATGAGGGGAGTTAAATAAATAGAATATTTATTTAATTCAATTGATGGAAGGAGGATTAAAGAGATAAGGTATTATTGATTAAATACCTTAATTAGGGATTTGGCAGAATTAAAGCTATTAATTAAATAATAGTAGTATTACTTAATTAACAAAAATAAGACGAAAGGGGATGAATTTGGATAACTTAAGTGTCCAAATTTAGAGATCTACAGTATTATTTCTATTTCATATCTTGCAAATATAAGTGTTCATCAATAATACTTATTATGAATCTCCCATTCAATCCTAGGTATGAAACTCTTAACTTGTGCCCGAATTTGGTTAATATTCATATGAATATGCATCAAAAGGTGTTTGAGAAGTCCATGTAATTTATACACAACTTCATACTATATTTCTCTACAATTCTCTAAGGGTTGTGGTATTTCTCATAAGTCCATGTAAAGTAGTATATATCATGAGAATGACCTTATTAAACCCTATTGAAATAGTGAGAAATAAATGTATAATATCTAAAATTGTCACCACAAGTCCACATCATGGTTAATATTTTGGTACGATTCCAAAATAGTTTGATATCTAATTTTTTTGACAAGATATTAATATATCTTGAACTCATAAGATCATGTATAACAATGTAAGATGGTGCTCTTTACAACTTTGTTTTATATAATCCACTATTATCTTAGACATGGAGGTTAAGTCTTTTCTTTCAATTGAGATAATGTTTTTGATGAGATAAGCAAGGGAAGGGCCCTAAACCTATACAAAATGAAAAAAGAGAGCCAAACAACTCAACAAAATAGACTGGCCAAACACAATCAACTAAGAAGAAACAACCAGTCAGAATAACAAATAGTGTAAAATTGTTCAAGGAGCAGCACTTGAACCAAGTTGAGCCCTTGAGGGTGAGTTAAACAAAACCATGACCTTCATAGAATGATTTTTCTTCTTTTTGTGAACCATTGTCCAAGGAGAATTGGAAACTGAAATCAAGAAATTTTGATCAAAAGGGGAAGACTCCCCTCTGGAGTAGCAGATGAAAGGAATAGCTGATACTTCATATGTAGCATTAGAAACCAAGCCCAAATCAGTAGGATTTATTGCAGCATTTTCCAAAACATGTACCTTAGGGTAGGAAGAAAAAACAACATTAGGGACAACCAAATCCAAAGGCTACATAATAGTATCCATAGAAGGAGCAACAACCAACTCAACCTCAGGTGGAGTAGAATAAACCTACACTTGAGGAGCAACAACCATCACAACGCTCATATTAAGCCTCGTAGAAGGAGAAGCAGGCCTAGAGTCATCATCAAAAGAAGAGGCAAAGTTGGTAGTAGGGTGAACTATTAAGTTTTCATAGAGTGAATTCTTCCACCAGGTAGAGGAAGAAATAGGGCGGGAGCCTCTAGAGCAATCACGAGCCAAGTGGCCAACAACAAAACAACATATGCAATGAAAAGGAAGACCCTCGTAATCCTCAATTGAGATAATACATTACATAGTATATGTGAACAAATTATACTATTGTGTAATTTTAATGTCTATTATAGTGAAATGATTTGGTTCAAAAAAAGGAATCAATCCTTGTTAGTTCATCTCTAGCACACCCATCAGCTAGCTTGTTTGGCACCACTAATTTTATTTAGCATTTATCATGTTCCCCCTTTAGGAAATATCTAGTTACACTTGGGAATTCCCTACTTATTTTAATTAATTGTGGCATATAATGTTAGGTTTTCTCTAGATTGTGTCTCTTTTGAATTTATACATTGACAACTTAGGTTCCTTTTATGTCATGCAAGAATATTTTTCTAATTATAGTTGCTCTATCTAAATGAATCACTTCTTTAACCTTCTTAGAATCAATATTTCTTTATATTTTTTTGGAGACATTTTCCAAATTCATCTTCTCAATAAAATATGTTACTTATTTTTTGTATTAAATATATTTAATCTTGCATCTACTACTATTTAAAAAAAAAATGATTTGTTTTTCTCATTGGATATAACAATGCGATACATACATTTCAAATGTAATTTAATAGGATTTAAGGTTTGAAAAAATTATTCCCTCAAAATTTTCATGTGGGCTATAAAGTTCTCTTGTGTCTCAAAACTCTAGACCTTACCAAATTTTCTATTCTATTTTAGTATTTCTATAATATTGAAGTGATGCACTTATAGGCCCCATATTTATCTAGTAGCTAAATTTAGTAGATATTGCCCTAATTTTAATGATACATAAAACCAACTTTTAGAAGATATGAAAGAATAAAGTTATTCATTCAATGTACTTGACCTAATGAGGTCTTCTAATTAGCTTAATTTCTTTAGGGTATGTGTATAAAACTGAGGGGATAAAGGGGGTGAAAAGTGGCCACATTTTTTCTAGAATAAGTTAAAAAAAAAAATGGATGAGAAATTGAAGATAGCCATGCTCAAAAATTCAATATGTGACAAAAAATATTTTTATTAGTGCTAAAAATAATAGTTTCTAAACTACTATTTATTTTAAAATGATGGAGATTAAAAGGTTCAATTAGGGGGATCACACATAGTGCTCCTATTTTGTTAAAAAATATAATATAGTGTCTATAATGATCTACCAAGAATTTTGACTTCTTAAAAGTATTTCAAATCATTTTAGTTGAATTTTAGCTAACTTCATATTGTTTTATGTGTAATTTTTATGCTTTTTTAATGAATATAAGACATTTTACTAATTATAAAAGTTGGCACATTTTAGAAATGATTCCCCGTATTGTTTCTAAAAACTAATAAAAAGAATTATTTTGAATGTGTATAATAGAGTCTAGAATGTAAAATTATAACTTATTTTTAATCTTGGTTAATGTATACAAAAATGAAACTAAAAATACTATACATAGATTTTTGACAAAAAGAGAAGACACTAGAAAAATAAATTGAAGATCAAAATCTTAATGTGCTCCTAATGTAGAAAAATTACATGGTTGAAAAGGAAAGCTTGAGCTTAACTTCATTTTAGGATTTTTTTCATATCATCATAAAATTTGTAATAATGTAATGGAGAGGATGCTTGAAATTCAGTTATTTTTATATATTTTGTAGAAATTATCTCTTTTGGTATTCACATGCAAATCAAAACCCATGTGTTGTGATGGAAGCCCTAAGAAATGATTTGTATTTCATCTCATAATCTTACAGAATTTGGTTATTTCCTTACCTTTAGGCTTAGGGTTTCATTCACTATCCACATGCTTTTGGGTTTGTATTGATAAAAACCTTCCCAAGTTACCCTTGAAGTTTGAAGTTTATGGAAATTGTTATATTTCGTCGTTGACCCTTTATCTCAGGTTCCCTGTAAGTTAAGTTGTGACTTATGTCATCAAGTCCATTCTATTTTCGACCCCCGAATACTAATGATCCTGACTATTTCCCATCGCATTAAAATATTTGCATTGTAATAATCAGGGTTGATGTTCTTCGAAAAATTTATCTAGGTCTAGGGTGATCCCACAATAGTGGTTTACAATTTTTGGCCAAACTAGACACTGAAATTATTATTTTTAACTAAATCTTCACATTGGGGCACCTATAACGGATAAACCGTGAGGAATTTGAAGATGATGCAAACTAGAGTCTCTCCACATTTTTTTATAGATTCTAAAAAAAAAAATCAATTTTTTTGGAATCAGATTGCACTTCTTTCTCCACCTCCCAGAAAATTGGTTTTTTTCAGAAAACAACATTTTAAAAAAGTGACGCACACCGTATAAAGCATAACTTTTTTTTCTTGAAGGATAAAATTCTAATTCTTTCGAATTTAGATTTGTAACTCTGATATCTAGTGCTTCCACTTGGTTAGATAGTTTTTTATTGAATATTTTTTCTTTAATCAAGTTTCAAAGTCAAACCATTTACAATTCAGACATAGTGTGACTGTCTAACACAACTTTTATTGTATGTATCAATTTTTTTTTTGTTGGATGAAGGACTCTAATATTTAGTGCACTCATATTTTTCAATTTTATTTTGATAATTTTCAATTTTTCTAGATGTGTAGAATAGAGAACTTCATTTTTGGTGAGAAACCTATATTTAATAACACTTAAAAAACAAATAGATAATAAAACCAAAACACATTAAAATTATATTCATTGGATAGTTTTTTCTAAGGGCTACCTGATACCAGTTGGGTTTGTGAAATCTCCTCCATTTTCATTTTCAAATCGAGCTTCAAAGTGTAAAATTCTAGACAATTTTGGTGCCTCGAAGGGTGAAGGTGAAAAAAGGGTGCTTCGGGCGAACCAAGAAAATATGTTCAGTCGATCATAGGTTCAGTCGAACATATGTTCAGCCGAACCACTTTAAAATACAATA
Source organism: Sequoia sempervirens (assembly GCA_007258455.2). Taxonomy (NCBI): domain Eukaryota; kingdom Viridiplantae; phylum Streptophyta; class Pinopsida; order Cupressales; family Cupressaceae; genus Sequoia; species Sequoia sempervirens. Next base: position 204,548,962 of record VDFB02105785.1, read on the forward strand.
AAAAAATGTGTACTAGAGGGGTTCGATCGAACCTGGAAAGCTAGTTCGGCGGAACCCCTTGACATGGATCTTTGTTTTCCCCAATTTTTTTTCCAATTTGTTTTTTTTTTGTTTTCCAATTTTTTAATAGTTGTATTTTATTCTTTTTATATTATATTATATAATATACTTATTATTACAATATATTATAATAATAATAGTATTATAATAATATAATAATAATAATATATAATTATTATTAATTATATATTATTATTATAATATATAATTGTTATTATTATAATATTTAAAGTATATAATTAAAAATTAGAGGGGAGAGAGGGAGAGGGGGTAGGAGGGAGAGACTTTAGAGAGAGCGGTGAGTAGGAGAGAGATAAAGGGTAGGGGGTACAAGGGTATAGGGTTTAAGGGTCAAGAGTAGAGGAGAGAGATAAAGGGTAGGGGGTACAAGGGTTTAGGGTTTAAGGGTTAAGGATAGAGGGGAGAGAGGGAGCTTGAGATAGAATTAGTGAGTGAGTGAGAGATACAGAGAGAGGGTTTAAGGGTTTTTAAGGCTATAGGGCGAGACAAAGTGAGTGAGTGAGTGGTGAGAGAAGGGTTTAGGGTTTAAGGCTTAGGGTAGAGGTAGAGGGAGAGGAGGGGGTAGGAGGGAAGGTGAGAGAGAGTGGAGAGAGATAAAGGTAGGGAGTACAAGGTTTATGGTTTAGGGGTTGAGTAGAGAGAGGAGGGAGAGGGACAGGAGGGAGAGACTGAGAGAGAGAGTGGGAGGAGGGGTACAAGGTTTAGGGTTAGGGTTAAGGGTAGAGGAGGGGCTCGAGGAAGAGACTAGTGAGTGAGTGAGAGATAGAGAGGTTTAAGGTTTTAAGGCTATGGGGAGCTCGAGGCGAAGGTGAGTGATTGAGAGAGAGAGCTTTAGGCTTTAAAGCAGGGTAGAGGGTAGAGGGGAGAGAGGAGGGGGAGTGGAGAGACTTGAGAGGGGGAGTGGGAGATAGATAAAGGATAGGGGTTAAGGTTTGGGTTTAAGGGTTGGGAGTAGAGAAGAGAGGAGAGGGGTAGGAGGAAGACTTGAGAAGAGAGTTAAGGGAAGATAGATAGCCAGGGTAGAAGGCTTTAGGGTTTGAGATTGAGGGTTGGGGCAGAGGGGGGCTCGAGAGATAGAAGGGTGAGTGAGTGAGTGAGAGAGGGTTTAAGCTTGGTTAAAGGTGGGGTAGAGGATCTAGAGATATAAGGAGTGAGTGAGTGAGAGAGAGACAAAGAGAAAAAGAGTGGGTCTATGAGGGAGAGACTTGTGAGAGAGAGGGGGGAGTGGGAGAGAGATAAAGGGTAGGGGGTACAAGGGTTTAGGGTTTAAGGGTTAAGGGTAGAGGGGAGAGATGGAGCTCGAGATAGAATTAGTGAGTGAGTGAGAGATAGAGAGAGGGTTTAGGGTTTAAGGCTTAAGGTAGGCGATAGAGGGATACAAGATAAAAGGTGAGTGTGTGTGTGTGTGAGAGAGAGAGGAAGAGTGGGTCTAGGAAGGAGAGACTAGAGAGAGAGGGGGAGTGCGAGAGAGATAAAGGGTAGAGGGTACAAGGGTTTAGGGTTTAACCTAGTTAAGGGTAGAGGGGAGAGAGGTAGAGGGGGTAGGAGGGAGAGACTTAAGAGAGAGGGGGGGGAGTGGGAGAGAGATAAAGGGTAGGGGTTACAAGGGTTTAGGGTTTAAGGGTTAAGGGTAGAGGGGAGAGAGGGAGAGGGGGTAGGAGGGAGAGACTTGAGAGAGAGGGGGCGAGTGGGAGGGAGATAAAGGGTAGGGGGTACAAGGGTTTAGGGTTTAATGTTTAAGGGTAGAGGGCAGAGAGGGAGCTCGAGGGTACATTGATTTATGTTTTAAATATGTGTGCAATAATTTTATAATTAGATAATATTTAATTTTTAAATTTACATAATTTCCCATGGAACAATTTGATGGAACAAATATAAGTTGTATATTTAATTGTATATAAGATTCTTAAACTTAAGAATTCCATGAAACAAATATAAGTTGTATATAATTGCATAATTTCCCATGGAACAATTCGATGGAACAAATATAAGTTGTATATAATTGTATCTAAGATTCTTGAACTTAAGAATTCCATGAAACAAATATAAGTTGTATATAATTAAATGTTAGAGATGATGCTATCAAAGATTCTTGATCTTAAGAATTCCATGGAACAAATATGTGCATATAATTGTTATTTACGCAAAATGATTTACAACTATGTACAAGTTACTATAAGTTCTCACTTAAACATGTATAGGGTTACAGGTGAACTTGAAAATCATAGATATAAATTAAGTCAAAGATTCTGGTTCAGCCCGCTCTTCAATAACATGTAGAATTTTTTGATGACCTTCACTATCTAGTCTCCATTTTCTTTGGCCATGTGCATGTGGAACTGCATGAAGATGTAGGGTGGTAGCAATTATCAAGTGACTATATTGATATACCTTGTTATTAGGTTGATAGCTAACAAAATGAATCATGTGCTAAACAACTTTGACTTGTTTTAGATATGTCCCTTGCACTACAACAAAACCTGCATGGTAAACATGAACCTTCTTAGTAAGACATATGAACATGTACACCATCTTTGTGCTCAAGGTTTGTATAATATATATTTAATGTTTATAACAGTCATGCATGCACATGTGAACACAATATATATATAATTTTAAATTCAAACTCACCTGTGGGAAATGACATTCCATCACTTGTTTTAGGTTGTGTTAGATTATTCCTCTCTTTTGTGCAACACAATAAATAATAGCTAACACCTTCGATGTTTCCAGGCTCTACTATGACTACAAAAGCATCTCCTGTATGCCAAATTTACACACAAAATTTCTAAAAAAAATAGAAATATCTCTAGACTTTAAAGATCATTAACTAGATATATATAATATATATAAATTATTGAAAACTTACACATGTACCTTTTCTAACCAATCCTGATATATGGTCATAATCAATTGAAATCAAAGGAATGTCTTCAAATCTTTCTTCCTCATTTTCACCATATGTTTCTGAAACAACTAGTGGCACTATATCCCATTTACCAACATATCCAAGTTCTTGGTTGTTGCATGCATGATCAAAGTTTCCTACAATGCACTCAGTGCACAAACAAGAGTAATCCCTTGTGTGTAATGTCCATCCATGGCGACTATCTGAAATCCCAACACAATGCAAAGATCTTGTTTTTTCTACCCTCTTGCATCCATGCATTGATCTTCTGTCCACACCTAGATACATGTACAACAACAAAATTATGTGTACAGGAATGTATATATATATATATATATATAATTTTTAAATTTAAATAAATTCAAATTTTTGAAAATGTAATTTATACATACCTGATATCTCCCAAAATAGTCTGTGGAATGTGTTGGTTTGTTCTCGAAGATGTCGACCACATTTGATGCAAAGTGTTTCTTGCACCATTCAACAACATCATGCGGATTGTCTATACAATCTTCTGGATAACTCATTTGATGTTTTCTTAAAACTCGTTTGATGCAAGCTCATGCTCCATCATGCTCACCCTTTCCATGCTCGCTCTCAAAATAACTCCAAACATGTGGTATTTTGTAGATTTTATGATATCTACAAAGTGCATAGAATGGTCTTGAAGTTTTGAATTGTGCCACACATCCATCTAACAATACAAAATGCTTTTCAAATTTTACACCCTTGCTTCTCAAATTCTCAAAAAAAAATGTAAAGCTTTTACAAAAAGCATGTCATGCTCTTTATCATCGCTAATATAAAAGTGATATTCTTTCTTTATGGGTCATTCCTCATCTATACTATCAACACCATCCAATTCTGATTGTGCATGTTGATAACACACATGAACCTTAATAGTGATCTGCTTTGAAAAGTAATACTCTAATTGAATCTCCTTTTGATGTATGGAGTAATTTTTTGCAAAGCCGATTACTAATAGAACTATTCCAAATGGGAAAGTATCTCTCAATGTTTAGAATTTTCGTGCTTTCCACTTAGCAAAAAAGGAATGTTGTATGTATGGTTGTATCAATTTTCAAAAATCTTCCATAAATTTTCCAATAGGAATCTCCTCTTCTACATAGTTCAACCTTGTGGATTCTTTCCCAAAATTTCTTTGCAACTTGACATACTTGTACCTGTGTGAGTAAAATATGTGAATAAACTTAATAAACGACACAATGAATGAAACATTACATTAGAGAATTCAAATAACAATCTAATCAAATTGAAACAAATAAACTCTCTAAAACTAGTACTTACCTCTTGCAATTTACTGTCTTTGTTAGGTCATTATCCTCATTTCTTGAAGGAAATTTAGCCAAATTTCCACATGTCTCACAAATTCCTTTTATGCAGTTTATTTGAGGTCCATTTTCATGATCACATAAAATAGCCTTTATGAACAAACTTTCCTATTTAGGAGGTGCATTTTGAAACCCACAAATTTCTTCTCTCATCTTTCGAAACACCTAATAGTAGAGATCAAATTCAATAAGATAACGACAACAAGAAGTTTCAAAAAACTTTTTTATCTGAACATAATATGGCTTTAATCTTTGAAATATTGTTTTCCCAATCTTTATATGTGGATATGTATTACAAAAGTTCATATACATATCAAATTGTGTTATTTCTAGCCAATGTTTGATATGATTTTCATAAATACTAGGCCCAATCTTGTGTCTCATAACATCTCTAGTATTTGATGATGGACGAGTCTGATCATGCCAAAAACTTGAGATCAAGTTCCTAACAACATCTTCAATCTTCTCAGAATGGGGAGCTCTACACATAATTGCCCAATTTCCTTCTAAAATCTCATCCAAAAACTTCCTTTTTTGTCATATTTTATTAATGTGGTTCTACTATAACCAATTTTAGCCAAAAGTGCAGGAAATTTTCTTTTTCTTGCTATATCCTGATGTACAATAGATGTCAACATCACCCTTCTTGTAGTGGCTTTATCCACTAATCGAGATCCTTTCCTAATGGAATCTAAACCCTTTTTAAAATTTTGAGCAATATCCTTTTGTAATCCAATTTGTTTCCTCTTATTTGATGTCAAATGTACACCCAACAATTGTAATGACTCTTTGAGCTCATTACAAAGAAGTAAACGTGATAACAATTGGGTTTTTTCAAGTGTATCAAGATGATTGAAATGATGATTGATTATTCCATTTACATATTTAGTCATTGACATCTTTCTCTTATTATAAGGTTGGTTGGCATAACATTTCAACTTCTCCATATCCATTTCAAGTAAATGATCTAAATTTCTATAAGAAATTTGTTTCATCACCTTTTCAGCTAGTTTTATATGCTTATCATAGTAGTAGAAGGAAGTGATCCTGACCCCTCTCCAACATGCATTGTTTGAACTTGGGCCTCCTCCCTATCTTCAAGGTCCATGTGTTCTTCAACAAATTCATTTGATCCAATATCTAGATTAGGTTCGACTTCAACATGAGAACTTCCTGCTTGTTGAGCCCTTTCTACATGTCACATTTTGCAAAGAAAAGTGAGAGATGATTCTATATAAGTGAAGTTTATGTATGCAAGAAAACAAAGTGATAAGACATGATGCTATAAGTGACAGAATTTTTGAACAACTAGTTTTATATTGGCATCCATACCAATAGAAGGAAGTGATCCTGACCCCTCTCTAACAAGCATTGTTTGAACTTGGGTCTCCTCCCTAACTTCAAGGTCCATGTGTTCTTCACCAGATTTGTTTGATCCAATATCTAGATTTGGCTCGACTTCTGCTTGAGAATTTCCTGCTTGTTTGAATTTACATGCAAGCAAAGAAAGTGAGAGAATATGAGTTATTTACTTGTGGAGTTGAAACAAATTAAATTAAATATTCTTAAACTTAAGAATTTCATGGAACAAAAACAATTGGAAATAGATGATAAGAAATTTAGGTAATGTCTATGGAAGATGACTATTTTTTAGTATTAAAGTTTCCAAGTTAAATCTAACATGGTTTTCATAAAAGGCATGCATATTTATAAGAAAAACAAATTGAGGTGTTAATAAAAGTCCTAAACACACACTTGAGAGAGAGAGAGAAGAAACAAGCATGTGTACCTTGTTTCTTTCTATGATAATTTTCCATGTTTTGTTCACCCCTCTTTTGTTCTTCTTTTGAAAATTTTCATTGAGCTACATTTTTTATATTTCTTTGTTGTCCCATTTTCTTCTTCAAGTTAAAGATGTCTCCAAAATCCGCGAGCTCCAACTAATATAAATGTGAATTAATCTTGCAATTTGATATGGAATAATGAAAAAAAAGCTTGTATCTATATGCATATGGGGAAAAAATTATTCTAGTGTATGGAATAACTACATCCTAGATCATTAAATGAATCAAGTGGTAATCAAAAAAGTTATTCCATTGTGGAGTTTGTTGTTTTTTAATGTATAGATATGCAACATATATCTTAGAGTAATTTTAGAATTTTTTACTTGTCAAAAATACAATAGAGGTATAATTTGAATTGAATTTTCTTAATGTTTCAAAGAATAATTTTTTTGTATAATTTAATAATGGTGTAGATTAAGAGATTATTTATGAAATAATTTAACATAAAAAATTCATAACTTAGAGGGAGAGTGTTTGAAGGATGGTATATAATTATAAAAGGAATGCTCCTACCTCTTCTTTACAATTCTATTTTATAACTCGTTTATAAAATATCATTAGTCTACTTGAGCTTGAGTGTCATTTATTTCATAATTTTTGACTTCTTACTATAAAATTCAATGGGTGTGCGTGCAAATTATTTATTGTGGTCAACATGAATGAACTTAATTATAAAGTGGGACGTTCATTTCCTAAAATTCTACTAGAGATCAAATGTATATCATATAAACATGTAAACATAAGCAAACACATACATACATGTTTAATAGATTCAATGTGTAAAAATGTAACATGTTATAAGCAAAGAGCCAAATGTATGTATATAAGCAAATAGCCAAATGTCTATATATAAGCAAAGATCATCAAATGTTGAATACTAAAAATCATCATATAAGAAAATAGCCAAATGTATGTATATAAGAAAAGATCATTAAATGTCGAATACTAAAGATCATCATATAAGAAAATACATGTAGTAAAGGTCATAGAACTAGTGCAGGGCCTAATATGAATGTTGTCTCCTAGTCGAATGACCATCTGAATGAGAATGGTCCTACTCTGATGGATGTGTTCAGCCCTACAAATAAATATGTGTACAAAATGTGTTAAATACATATAATTTATATTAAATAAATTTTATGAAAGTTAAATGTTTAAGAATGTACTTGTATATTTTTAAATATCTATCTAGATCTATGTGCATACATATGCATGTACATATACACATGTATATATACAAATTTAAAACTCACATGTCCACTGGAAGTAGATTCATCCATAGAGTCACGTCGATGTACACAATCTAGAGGAGCAAGGCTAGGAGTGACATGAGGTATGCCCACCTACAATATATATACATATATCAGTACATGAATATCTCTAAGTTAAAAATAAAATTTAAAAATAATTAAGAAGGAATTGAAACATGCACATGCACACATACATGCACATCATTTGATATCAGATGACCTAAGTCCTCTGAAATGGATGCCTCCACCATATCAACTATACGATCAAGCAACAAATCAACATCTACATCCCTCTGATCTATCCCATGTCATGCCATAAATGATGAGTGAAGAGGACTATGTAGGTGAGATGGAATTGGTAATGACAAACCAAAACCAGTCAACATGTCAGTAAAACCCATAGTCTGTGCAGTTGCTGAATGATATGTAGGTGGATCTTGACGTGCACTAGTGCTAGGATGAGAGTGATGGGATCCTAAAACTGAATGACCTCTGCATCTCAAATGATCTCTAACATGCTCTATACCGATCCCACTATCTGATGCAATGTGGGCATATGCCTCCAATAGGTCCTCAGCCAAACAATGTAGAGTCCTGCTTGCCATATCTCTTGTAAGTGCATCAAGCTATGTAGGAGTAGGGATGCCAACCACTGTAAAAGGATCCATGGTGGTCCATTGTGCTGAAAATGGCATGGATTAGGAATGTATGGACATCAAATACTGACCTACACGATCATCAAATATCCTAGTGGTGGCAGCCGCAATGTCACCTATAGTGTCAATTTCTTCCTTTTGGGAAGCAACAACAACCTCATCTGCTATGGGGGCTAGAGTTGGGGTGAGAGCAGGAGACCTCTCACCAACCAATACCCTAAACACTGGGGTTGGTCTATCTACTCAACGATAGGTGGGCCTATCAACAATCTTGCCACGCCCCTGACCAACATATGGTGGAATGTCCAAGTAGTTGACTTTGAGGCCCAAATGGACCTTTAGCATACAACTGCTGAACAAAATACAATAGAATTTGGTCATTGTTTGGGTATAGACCATGTGATGCAAGAAATTGTGGGTAGATCAATGAGGCCATAACATGATCAACACATCTAGTGACTTGGTATCCCCTAACCTTATGCACATTTTGATAAAATGGAAAAAAATGGCTTTTATCATTTCTTTGGTCACACTATCTTGTATTTGTTTAAGTGGAATGTCACCATGTACTTCTTCCCACATGCAGGAAACACTAGCAACTACTCTATCTGAGGAATATGCACTAGTTCTCTCAAGTTCATCTTTTAGTTTTTCTAGGCTATGCAATATTAACATGCATGGTTCAATATATATCCTCGGGTTTGCACCCTGTGCTAATGAATCTCTCAATTTTTTAATCTCATTAGTTGTATTTCCAAACAAATTTTCTGCAGGTGGAACATCTTCATTTTCCATGTTATATATATATGTACAACTAAAGGAGCAATAAGACCTTGTTAAATAATATATATAGATATAGAGAATATATTTATCTAAAACAATTCTAATAATTCATCTACTCATCAATAATATTTTAATACCATTAACAAAAAAACATTCAACATCTATCTAGTTTTTAATAATCAAAAAATTTGAATTACTAGATTGCACACAAAACATAATCTAAAATAGTTCTAAATTTTAAATTTACAAGTGTGCACTCTAGTACAAAATGTGCCATTAAAGACTTAAAAAATATTGATAAAGGTTGCATCTAATATTTATTTCCTACAACTAGTGATAAATGGAAAGCATCATTACTTAACATTGGTGGTCATGTAAAATCAATTTAGTCATTATTGAAGGTACAAATAAGAGAAGAAAATGAGAGAGATTATATAAGCTTGTAAATATGATTTCTAAATTATTGAAGCAATATTTTGATAAGGAGGAAACCAAAAAATTAGAAATAAACGTCCTCATATCCATTATAAACAAATCTGATAGGAGGAAGGGACACATGCACATAATATTTATCATGAAAGTTACCATACAATGTACAAGAACATGATACTAAGGAACAAAGGTTTCTTATAAGTACACAACAAACCTAGATGAAGATTTAACCCTAGTACAAAAAGAAAGAAATAATGAAAGAATAGGAGAAAATGACTTGATTTAATCTTTGTACATATTTTTTCTATTACCTCAAATCTTATAGATAATATAAAATCCACCATGTGAAAAGATGGTTATATTTACTCATTTAAAGATAATATTTAATAATTATTTTATTACTCTTATTTTTATAAATTTATTGGATATTATAGTAAAATAAATCAACTCTTACATTTTTTAAAATTTAAAAGTTTCCTATACAAATTCCACAACTAAATATAATGGACTAGAGCTTTGTATAATGATGCAAAATGATCAATCCTTGATGTTCCAAATCTTTGTGTGGGTATTTTACTTCATCCCACTATCTTCTTTAGTTTTCATGATCTAGGTAGGTATTCCTAACAAACCTATGAATTATCCCTTGTTGACCCATCTTATTTTCTATTAAAGGTTTTGTTATTATTCGATGAGATTCTTTGGGAACTATTATTTTCTTATCTAGAATCAAGCTCTATTTCGCTACACTTGTTATTCCATGTTATGATAGGGAATAAATTTCTTATTATAAACTCCTTCACGAAAAAACCTTTGATTCATGGAATAGGGATTGTTCCATCTAATTGGACACCAATATTGTAAAGTTTTTTATATGGAAGTAAAACATTCATGATTACATTAGATAATGATCTATTGTATTATTGTAAAATTAGTGATGAACTACTTTTATTTTTATATTCTCCTCTAGTTACCTTAAAAATAACTACATATATTTCTTTTATACAATTATTTAAGGGGGCATATACTCTCACAACCCTTGTAATTTTGACATTTTTCCTTTTATACATGTATAATGTTTATGTTGGATTATATATCATTTGTTGGCATACTTTGTATTATTGGTTGCATTATTCTAACATATACATATATATATACATATATATACACATATATATACATATATATATACATATATATATGTATATATGTATATATGTATGTATATATGTATATATGTATATATATTGTAGATTTTTGTATTTTTTTACATGCTTGTTTTTCATATCTTAGTTTGAAAGGGAATCAACTCCTTGATCATTTAACACACTGTATATCATTCTATGTATCCAAAATGTTTGATTATTTTCGTGTTTTTCTTTTAGAATTTATTTTTTATACTTTAATTATGTTTTATCATATAGTGACATTAGCCTGTTAAAGTAAAAGAAAATATTATGTCAAGAATTACATACACTACAATATTAATTTATATTTCATGCTCACGTTTTAGCATCTATATCCGTAGCATAATTTTAGGGCCCATTTAACCCTCTTTCCTAACCTTCTCCTAGATCTAAGTGGCAATCTCATAATTTCTTACTTAATTATGTTAAATTTCATATTTTTATGTATTTGTCGTCTTGTAACATTTTATTATTTATGTATTGTTTCAAACATTAAATACACAATTATATAAACATCTTCATGACTATAAAAATATCCTAACAATTTTTTAAATCATTCTTCTTACTTGAATAAAAAATTCTAACTAACTAAGACATTTTAAATTATTTTTAATTAAATTTATCTTTAATTAATTAAAGATCTTATCAAAACTCAAATACAATTATCCTCTTATCATTTTTTTTATTATTTAAACTACTTTTTAATACAAATTATTGTATTTTCAAAATGCATGTTCTCTCACTACCATTTTAAAATGATAAATCTTCCTATTTTATAAAATACTTGCAATAGTCCATTCTTGACATCTTTACAATGAGAAAAATAAAGACCCTTCATTCTAATCATACAACTATATTTCTAAAATGCATGTTCCTCTTGCTACTATTTTATAAAATACTTACAATAGTTCATTCTTGATACCAAATTACAAGAAACAAAAGAAATAATTTTCATTCTAATCATACAATGTCTTATAATAGCTTTCTCTATTTTCATAATATGTTGGATTTTATTCTTAACATCTCAAAAATGTCCTTTTTTATAACTAATTTTGAAAGAATTGAAAAAATATCTACAAAATTCTTTTTTTGCTCATTATTTGTCCAATTTTTCTAACACATTTTTTCCAAAACTTTATCTCATCCCATTACATTCTATTCTTTCCCATTTTAACACCAATCTCTATTTTTAAAATTCAAATTTGAAAGGCATTATGTACTTTTATATGCAAAAGTGTAATATATCCCTCATACACTCCATTTAATCCTTAAAATTCTACAAATGCAATATAATAGTATTTTTTTGACACTTGTATTCTATATATTCTTTACATTGGAGCATTCTTCATTCTACTCTTGCATGAAAAAAAATTACTATTTATTTTTATTTTCCTACACTACAACACTTGGTTTCTCTTTGTTGCATGTTACACTTATTCTACATTATTATTCTTGGCCACTAAAACATTATATGCTCTAGTTATATCTAACATTCTATTTCTAACTTATGTTATAATATCTCATTATATATACTACAACAATTCTTCATACAATTTTTATATAACTTCTATTGACTACAATAAAAATTTCCTATTTGAAAAAATTCTTTTGATTTACTTTATTCTTAACTTATTATTCATTCTTCAAGCACATTATAATTTCTTTACTTGAATATTATTTATTGTAATATGGCTTTGCAATGTTTTTCTACATATTATTTGTTTTTTTCTTTAATGTTGTAGGTTATGTTACTTTTATTGATCTTTTCTCTTTGAAAAGAATACAAACCTTCTTTTTTTTTCATTTCTTCCTCTTACAAATATTATTCACTTATTGAATAATACATGCTCAATTTAGTAGAATTTTTACTATGCCTAGTTTTACTTAAATGTATGAAAAATTGGCATGCATATAAACACCACACAAATTATTTGGAAAAATTCCACAAAAAATGTCATATTTTTTATATAAAACTATGGTAAATGTTGCACTCCATTACAACAATTCATCTAATTAAAAGGTGATGTAATTTATTGATTAACTAAACAAAAGGGTATGTGTAGGATCATCATGGAAAAAACAAGCCATTAAGTGGCAAAAAATTTAGAAAAATCATAGTTAGACAATTTGATGTAAAAATTTGAATAAGTTATCTATATTATTTAAAAAATACGTAAGAATAAAATTTTAAACAAATTGAATGTAGTTTCTAAACTATTAGGTTTATTTAAAAAGAAAAATACTATTTAGTGAAATTTTGAAATTTCAATGCAATAGTACTTAAATTTCAGGGAAAAAATAAGAAGTAGGCGTCTGTTTGACCACCCTAACCACAATAAAATGATAGTATTTTTTTATAAGATTTTAGATATAAGTATAGGAATCATGTCCTAATGTGATGCATATTTTTTTGTAATTTTTTTCCAAGTAAATAATTAATTATGAATTTTTTATTACAACTTTTAAAAAATAAAAAAACTCGTACGTCTAACCACCTTAACTTGGTCAAAACTTCATGAAATTCATTTCTTTTTTTTAATCCTATAGAGTGTGAAGCATATAATGTGACACATATTTCAAATTCAAAAAATGTGATACCTTTGGAAAGCTATATATTTTTTTCTATCAACCTATCAATTAGGACTTTAGTTGCAATTCAAATAGAAAATAAATAATAATTATTTATTAAATTGAAAGTAAATCATAATTTATATTGGTGGAAACCCGAGAATCTCATTTAAAAACCCTTCTCGTTTCATCAATTTAGGGTAAAAAAAGGTCGTCAGCCACATACCCTACAAAAACCCATCATATCGCCACTTTTTGGCTCATCATGATCCTACACATACACAAAAATAGATTTTTATTCTTAAATTATTCTCTAGAACTAGACTCATGGAGTGACCAATTTGAAAATCAATTTGAACATTTCAATCACTTAGATAAAAATTTATCCAAAGAATAATTAAGATAGTGTTATGCAACCAATAATATAGAAGCAATAAATCTAGCCTATTAATTTTTCTAAGGTTCCATTAAAGTATAATTTTGAATTCAAGTTTATAAGAAAAATAAGTCTATAATAATATTCACAAATAATATCTCCATGTTGACAATTTAAGCAATGCCTTCAACACAATCTATTAATGGATATAGAGAGAACTAAAATATGGATATACTTGTAGGTTGGAAATATCCTCAAGATGGAACAAAATTAAATTTTGATTATACATTTTGGGGAAATCTTTGAGCTATAGAAGTTGACTATTTTCTTCATAATTCTAGTAGTTTTAAATTATAATTAGAGGTTTGAGTAAACTTGGTTTAAAGATGAACACAAATATTAGTAGGAATATCTCATATTTAGGTTAATGCTAGTATATAAGAAATTATATAATGAATTAGTAATAGAAGGTAGTGTTTTTACAAAGGTTGAGGCCCTAGTTAGGGTATGTGTTCTTATGAAAAAGAAGCATTGAAGTGGTCCCAATTTTTTTATAGTATCATGCATATATGCATTTCTATTGGGGACAATATTAGAAAATTTCAAGAAAATGCAATTAGCAGCTGTAAAGCCCAATTTTACAAAATGAGTTTGTTTAAAAGGCTTTAGAAACTTTCAAGCAAATACAATTGGCAGTTGTAGATCCAAATTTGGTTGAAAACAGGTTTTGCTTAAAAGGCTTTAGAAACTTTCAAGAAAATGCAATTGGTAGTTGTAAATCCAAATTTTAAATAATGGGTATTGTTTTTAAAAGGTTTTAGAAACTTTCAAGAAAATGCAATTCACAGTCGTGAGCCAAAATGAGAGCTTTGAATAGGGTATATTCATTATAAACAATAAATTTTGTTCTCATAATGTTCCTTCAAGTTTTAAATGAAAATTTTGTTTGGAATTTTATTTTCATTCAATTTGGTTTCATTTCACCAGAAAAATTTGGTCTCATGGAATCCATTAGAGTTTACAAATTTACAAACAAATGGAATTTTAAATCACTGCGAAAGAATTCCAACCCACTAATGGACGTCCCAGTTGATATTTCAAGTTGAAGAAGTTGATATTTAAAGTTGAAATGGTGGTCCCGTTGCAAGTTTTCACTATTCCCTGTCAATCACATTCGTTGTTCACCATGCACGAGCTCCAGGTCTGATGTTCAACCATTTTTTTTGTTTGATAGTGATAAGGTTTGATTTATAAATGTGCCCTAATTCAACAGGGTTCGGTCAAACATGGGTTTGACTGAACCTATTTAAAATACTATTTCTCTGTTGACCTTTAAGTGGTTCAACCAAACCCATAGGGTGGTTTGGTCAAACCATATGGTTCGACTGAACCATCCTTTCTATTGAAATTTTAAAAAAGTTGATTTTCCTTCCTCTTCTCAATTGTAAACCATTGTGGTTTCACCCTCTAGGCTCTGGTTCTAATATTATCCATGCTTGCCTAAGGTTGTGACCTTAATTATTATCTCCCCATCTACCATAAGCCTAGTACAATGGCCCTCTTTTATGATCTAACTTTTGGAATGTGAAGACTTATGGTTTTATGATCATCATTTGATCACTACAAGCAGATCATAGTCATTCCCCATGTCCCTACTCCTTTTTTTTTTTCATTTAAAAATTCCAATGGGTTAGCGGGATAATGCCATACGACCTCTTCATTTACAGGCACAACACTTTTGAAAGGATGGCAGGTGATGAATTGGTGTCAATGGTTGTTTAATGACATCACTTCATCAAGACCACTCCCTGTCACCCCATCTGATTTTATTTTGTCTTAAAATAATGTCACGAGCTAGCAAGCTATGGACATCTATCCCATTGTGGAGGGGCCCACTTGGTTTTAAATACAACAAATATTTTATCAAGCAAGGATTGATGGTTGATAGTGGGTGATGTGGGTCAATCCTAACCACTCCTTGCCATCCTATGTGAGACCCACTCATGCCTTTCATTTCTCAGTGGGGAAGTAGGTGATTACCATGTGGAGTAATATGATGGGCTAGGTGGACATTAGAAAAGGTGAAATATTAATAAAAATTTCCACAAAGCAGGAAGGATAGATGGTGCAAAATAAAAATTGATTTCTTTTGCACGTGTTCAAGATGTGATGGGTATTTTTTATCTCAGCTATCATTTTTGTAAGAAATATGTACATTTAGACATGTGGTTTGCGTTAAGGGAAAGTAAAGGTTAGTGGATTGAAATCAAATCCTGATCGCTCCCCATCGTCTTGTTGATCAAAGGTAGAAGTGGGTTAATTCTCATAGGTGAGCACGAGATATTAACACAACAAACTTTCTTTAATGCTAAGTGGATGATTAGGTGTGCATACATAGTGGATGCATATCCACATGGGATTTTTTGAATAGAAAAATGTAACAGGTGCATGCGATTAGCTACCTCATAATTAATTACCTTGTTTTTAATTATTTGTTGATCCATCTTGATGTATGAGCAATGGTTGGGATTCAAAATCAAGTGGTTGATTGTTAGCTCACTTGCACAAGCATTCCTCAAGCATTAATGATTGACACACTCAAAATTGCTTGATATAATGAGGGTCCACAACCATATTTTTCTCCACAATTGCAATTAAATGAAGATGGTGTGAAAAAATATGACATGAAGTTGCAGAGGCAATTGCAGAAGGACTGAGGATAGTTTCGCATGGGTAAGTTAGTATAAGTATTTTTTATGTGTCGACTATGTATAAGTTGGATGGGTCTCGAGAAATTATTGTGGGCTCTATAGGTTTTAGTTTCCTTGGATTTGTAGGGGTTGATTATTTTAAGAATTCATTTTGGTTGATATGCTTTAATCATTGTTGTGAAGTGTCTTTGTCCTGCAAATTTGTAAAGTCTCTCTGTACATGGGAATTCATAGTTTGCTACCATGAGAATGGGTAAGTTAGGTGAGTCTGTCCAACCAGTCAAAGGTCTAGGAGACTTAGTTTGCTCAAATCCTAGGATGATGCACCTAAAACTAAACTTGGCACACCAGGAGCTCCTGTAACACCAAAGGGTAGGAGGAGTTTGCATAATAAAACTAAGAAGGGTGGTGTCAAGAGCAATTGCCACCTAATGAATAGATTTTTTGGTCATGAACAGGGAGAGTCTAGTGGGTAATTGGTTGTCTTGTAGGAAGAAGAAGAATAAGTTCCACAAGGCTTATGATTCTTATATGGCAAGGCCCAACTCTCCGATGGAGGATTTAGCTGGTCCTTTGAGCAATGAAGGAGATACCAACCCAAAGTATGACTATTACCTTCTTACTCTGGTGGCATGAGAGGATTCTAATGATGGAGGGGTAGTAGCTTCTCTAGTTTCAGCAAGAACATGGAGCGAGTAGGGGTACTCTTATTCTAAAGAATTAGAGTAGCACCTCGTCTTTGTGTTTTTTTTTATGACACTGATGTGACAATGATAGGCTCATCTTCTTAAGCATGTGTCTAAGTTTTTGTCTGAGGTGGCAACTTGGAGAATCTTCTTTGATTGATGTGGACAAGGAATTTTGGAGTTGCTACAATGAAAAGCAATGCCTTTTGGAAGTTTGGCTAGTTTTCTTCAATGGATGATATGGAATTTTTTCTTTTGCTTTTCCCCCATTTTTAAATGAGTAAATGTAACTATCTGGGTAATCTTTGAAATTGAAATGAAATTAGGTGTTAAAATGTAAATGTGACTAAAATGATAATTTGACCTGAAGCTTTTTTCTCCCATAATGGGAACTCAGGGCCAATTACAAGGGGTTGGTTGTTCTCGAATTGATCACATGGTGGATTGTAAAGAATATACTGAACATTTTAGTGTTAAGTCTTAGGTTTGAGTTTGATAATATGCACATGTAGTCCTGATAGTAATACTAACAATATATAACATAATAGTGTGAACTCAACACTTTTTCTCTCCTATGTACTGGTTTTATGAATTATAAGTAATATAATCAAGGGTTATCTTACTTGTCTCTATCATTTTTTGTTGGGTGTAAGGTTTTATTCTTGCTTATTAATTCAAAGAATTAATGTAAATGATTGAATGAAGCTATACATTTATGTTAAATCATGTACTAGGATGTTAGTAAGAAGTGGTGGTTCAGATATAATCTTGAAGTACTATAATGCAATATCCTCAAGGCTTTAAACAATGTCATATGGGAAATTGCTATCAAATCATGTAAATGTTAGAATTGAATTTGTTCCAAGGATGAGGAATTGATCTAAGGGAGATGATCATGTTGCATTTCATTGATTAATTCAACAATAAACCATTCATTAAATCATTTTTTTTGAAATGGGTTACATATTATGTTAGGATTTACCATTCTAAAGCTTCAAATATGAACTATTGTTAATGAACAACCAACTCCTTTGATACATCCTATTTTTTGAGCCACTATATGAGAATTATCTGTGTTGTAATGTTTATGATCAAATGACATACGAACATCATGTAAACATTATTAGGATCACCCTCCTAGGTTTCATAGAGCATGAAGAGTAGAAGTAAGGGCCTAATAACCCTTACTTGTGTATAAGAGCAAATTTGCATCCCCTATGAAAATCCCCCTTTTTCCTTTATCCACCTTAGAAAACCAAGTTTAGAGGCTTAATTCCACCTAAGCCTGTTGTTGGCATCCCACTTGGCACATGTTTTAAGCGTCGGTGGACGTGTTTCTATCAAGGATGCCCACACAGGGCGCATACATCTATGCAACATGCTACATCCTTGGAAGATTCCTATGGCTGAACCTATAGAGTCATTACTCTTCCTATTGGCAGTGAAGTTCTAACACCCCCTTCGGCCGAATGACCTGAATATGGCCATTTCTATTCATTCCTTCTTCATATTCATTCCTTGAACAAGAATTTCAACCTTCTAAGCATTCAATCCAACTCTTCACAACTTCTACACCACTTCAAGCTTCCATTCTATCACTCCAAAAACTCACTTTCTCATTCACTTTAAGCATCCAAGCATTCCATTACAACAAAACTCACTCCATCACTTTAGTAGAGCACGTTTGGGTTCTCACCATTGTAGCAGAGGCTCAAGTACTCTTGTTTATCCCCCAAACAGCATTGGGTGCTCTTGGTGGAGGTGGTAAGCTTCCCTCTCCTCTCCTTTATCACTTGGTTGAGTAGCATAATACTGATTTGTAGTGTTTGTATTCTCTTTATTATACTATTTATTTATCTCATTTCCTTGGCTATCCATGGAGGTGGAAACACCTAAATGAGGGTCTGACTAAGGTAGGCCCCTATACAACCACCCAACATTTTCCTTCTTTCTATTTGTAGGTGGACGTGCTTCTCAGGAGATCAACTAGTGAACAAATTCCTTGGTGAGATCCTCCTTGCTTTCTCCACTCTTGCTTATCTACTTTACAATATTAGAGAATACTTTATTTACTTGCTCGTGTCATTATGGCCCTTTAGTTAGTTAGCTGGGCCATTAGCCTATTTTGATAGGTTTGACCTTTTCTTTGTTGTTTCATCATATAGATGCCAACACACTTTAGAGACTCCAACATGCCAGTTGTTGTCCAAAGACTGTGCTTACATTGTCAAATAGAGAGCTTCCTGAGGTGCACTGTTGAACCTAAAAACTAGCTCACCTAGCCCCACTTTGAAACTTGGGATTCTAGAGTGATTGCATGACTTTATAGTCATCATTCTCATCCTCATACCCTAAACATTGCATTTAGCTAAGGTAAGTTAGGAATCCTCTTGCATCTTGTCCCTCTATGACCTGGGGTCTTGCATGTGGTGGTCCCCCTCTCACATTTTTGGTGAGCCTAACGTGAACCAATGTTTGTTCATCTGTCAGTGTTGAGGCTTCCATTGGGTACTTCACGATTGTTGTGCTCTTCACAACCCAATCCAAAAATTATGGGTATATCATAAGGAGAAGTATACGACACCTTCTGATCGAAAGGACAAAGGTCTCGATTGGTCTCTCTATAGGCCTTTTCTCTGGTCCTATTGTTAGTTTGGTTGTGCAGGAGCAGTTATCAAGGAATGAGATGGGATTTGATAATGAAAGCAACCACATTCCCACTCCACCTGTGTCTCCTATGCCAACATCGGTGGGTGAGCATGAGGCCATTTATATCACTATAGAATATGTGTCTTCCCTTGCTAAAGGACTGGGTGACCTATAAAACCACTTGGAAAGAAATTTGAATATGGATAGAGCCACTCAGGTTGCTAGTGAATTAAGACATATGATGGGTAAAGATGAAATCACCATAGAGCTTCTAAGTAGTCTCCTTGATTTTTTTGAATCGTGCACTCCTTCGAGCAACCCTAGATTTGCACAAGGAGTCACCTTCGAAGAGAGTGAGGGACAATTAGTGGTATCAATGCCTCTTACTTCTGTTTACATGGCTAATGCAATCCATTCTATCAATATCCCTTTTGTCACTAAGCAACCTGAAACTCTCAAAGTGAATAAGGTCCCTTCGGCCTTTAGCTTTACCCCTTTTGTCACCTCTAGTGGTGGAGGTTTTGGTGGATTGAGTGGTGGAGGCTTTGATAGTGGCAGTGGATTCGGTAGCAGAGGTGGTGCAAAGTGGAGGCGGCCTCGGTGGAGGTCATGGTGGTGGTTCCAGCAAAGGCCCTATTGGTGGTGGTGGCTCTAATGGTGGCTTTGGCCCTCTATCTTCTAATGACCCTATTTTGAACACTCTTCTTTAGAATATGGGTAAGATGCTGAGCCAGTTAGCGATCCTTTCCCAAGCCTCTACCTA
Source organism: Sequoia sempervirens (assembly GCA_007258455.2). Taxonomy (NCBI): domain Eukaryota; kingdom Viridiplantae; phylum Streptophyta; class Pinopsida; order Cupressales; family Cupressaceae; genus Sequoia; species Sequoia sempervirens. The sequence goes on from VDFB02105785.1 coordinate 204,569,208, forward strand.
GCCTATCTTCCAGCCTTTCTTCTGACATATCCTATTATCAGTTCCCTTCTTGAACACTCCTTTCCCTCAAGGAATGGAGATCCCTAAATTTGAGAAGTTTGGTGCCAAGGAAGATATGCAAACACATGTGTCTATCTTTAATGCCCTTTGCACTAACTTCTTCCATCATGATGCATTGATGGCTAAACTATTCCCCTGATCTCTCAAGGAAACAACACTAGAATGGTACTGTTCCTTACCTAAAAACTCTATTTTCTCATTTGACCAACTTGTAAATTAGTTCCTTAGACAATTCCATGTGAACATCAGGTCGAAGATGACCTTTTCGGATCTCGTCTGATGTAAACAAGGAGATAATGAAAAGATTACTTATTTCATAACACGTTATCAAGCGCTCCTTTCACAAATCTTGTATCAGCTACCTGATTCTAATGTACACGAGGTGCTCATAGGAAACTTGTAAAGGCCTTGGAAAGGGAAGTTCACCTTGATGAAATACACTTCTTTCACGCATTTGTGTGCAACTTTATGGGAGTACCAACAAAAAGTTGCTTTGTTCAGGGGATCCTCTTTGTGTTCCTGTTCTGAGGGAAATTCCATTGTATCAATCTCTAGGAAAGGTAAATCCATTGCAAATGTAGTAGCCATTGTTGATGACAATGGCCTCAAACACAACCAGAAGTTCACAAAGTTGTCATCTAGTCTTATACTTCCATTTTATAAAAAATGTTGAAGGATAAGATCAAAACTTTACCGAAAAATAAGCCTATTAAGGAACCCTACCCTAATTGTTATGATGGGAACACTTACTACCAGTACCGTCATGTTAATGGATGTGATACCGAATGATGTATGCGACTGCATCATGAGATATAGGACCGCATTGAGGATAGTACCATTCATATTGATGGGAACAAAAAAAACACTAACAAATTAGTGGCGAAGGAAAATAGTGAATTGCAGATATACAAGGACCTATTTCTATCACACTCTGCTAACATGATTATTGATCCCACTAATTCTATTACCCAACCCAAGGCCTATGTTAATATGGTCATGGTAACTTCCACTATTCCACCCACACCTGGTTTGTCGAATGTTACATTTACATCATAAGATTTACCCTTAAACAACAAACTTTCACCTCTCTACATTCCCGCTCGTGTCAATGGTAACATTGTGACAAGAGTCTTGATTGACCTCACAAGCCATGTGATTGTTATTACTAAAGAAACATTGATATTAAATTCAATGCAAAGGGAAAAATATGAAGAAACAAAATCTACCATCTATACACATGATGGTATGAGTCTTAAGCCTTATGGCTCGATCACTTTGTCCATCCTAGTTGGACCTAGGGTTGTCGACACAGTCTTTGATGTTATCCCAGAGTTGGATCTATTCAAACTGAACCTGGTCATTTCTTGGCTAGCTTCCATGAGTAGGATCACCTCCCTTATCCACAAATGTTTAAAGTTTTCCATGAGGGTGTCATGCACGTAGTGCATGAAACTAGATATTAGCCCTTGGTGTCTCTTGGTGGATATTCATTGGATCACTTATGGACCTCCCCGACTGGTTTGCTTCCTCTAAGAACGAACCTACTTTACAAGAACTATGTGAAGTATAAAACTGGGGGAAAAGGGGAGCCAGAACTGACCCTTCCCGTGACAGAAAAAAGGGTTGCCTCCTCTTCTCGAGAAGAGAAGAAGAAGCCCCCACTAACTACTATTCCTTCTCTAAAAGAGAAGGAGAAGTTCATGACAACTCCCTCTCCTTCCCGTAAGGGAAAAGAGAAGGCTACATCGACCACTCCCTCTTCTCCAAAAAAGAAGAGAAGCCCATGCCAGCTTCCACTCCTCGCAAAGGAAAAGAAAAGGTGACTTTTCCCTAGACTACCTCGTCCTCTCCCCTTTCTTGGGAAGAGTACTGGATGAGAAGGCCTGGTGGCTACCCACTAAGTCCGATGATCCCTCCTTGGTGTAGGCCCAAGATCAGGATCGCATACCTCCCTAATGAATATCCTAGACTGTGGTATTATTTATACGACAAAAAGAAAGATTCTCATAGAGAATTCGATCTATGACCTCCCACTGTTCTTGATCCTAAGGTAGTGAGCATAAAGATACTCACTGTCAAGGCTCTCAAGTTGACTCCTACTGTCACTCCTCAACCTGTTCCTCTTGCTCTTGTCTAGGAACTTGTTCCTCCATCTAAAATGGATGTAGTGGACATTCCTATGGTTGAGCAGGAACCTCTTGTCCCTTTGCAAAATCAGGCCTCTAACTCCAAGAGTTGTAGAAATTGCCTTGCACATAAACGCAAGTGTCGACGAAAGGCTCTCCTGGCTGAGCAGGTTGCCTCGCAACAGAAGGAGGAAAGAAAAACCATTCCTGCTTTAGGACCTCCTGCAACATCTTCTTCCTCCCTTCCTTCTACTTCTCTCCAATATAGTTTCGTACTACTCCTAGCTTCTGTTGTGAGCACAAATGTGCCTAACTCTAAATGGGTGTAGGTGTTCATCACTCCTTCAGTGGAGCTGCCTTTCATGATGTCCATTCTAGATATTCAACCCTTCCTGAAGGCCATGGATATGGTTAATACTTTAGTTGTATCTACTGTGGTTCTTTCTTCCTCTTCCTCTACACCCGTAGCTTCATCTATGGGGAGTTCATCTCCTCCAAAGAAGAAAGAGGTGGAGGGTGGTCCTTCTAGTGATGAAGGGAGTAAGAGGAGCCCACTTTCTTCGCAAGGTGGTCCTGTGCTAACCTTTTTTTTCCTAGTGATGAAACTAGTCCCGACTTCCCCTGAGTTCATCATCGGTCCCAAGTCATTTCACGAGCTTAGCGGTGAACCTTAGGCATGACCTTTCCTATCCACTAAAATTAGGCATGGTGCCCCTATGGGGTGCATGTTTAACTCTATGGATGAGGTTCTCGCCCTATCACTAATCTTTGTGAAATCACTAAATTTTACTCCATATGAGCTCAGTGGAGAAGACCTCAAGGGTTCCTCTTCCTTAACCCTTATTGTGGGAGGGCCAGATGCTCCTCCTCTTAACATCCCACCATTACAGGCTCATCCTCCTTCCCCTTATGAGGATTTAGATTAGGAATTGGATGAACTTTTGGTCGATCAATGTTAGGAGGAGGCCCTTTCTTCATCTTGTGTGTGTGTGTCTTGTGATGTGTTCCCTTGGGCTTGTACTACGTCTGCCTAGATGACCCTCATCACCCCCATTGGTGCTTGGATACAGGTGTGGTTTTTGTGTCATAAGCCTTCTTCTATTTGTATCATCATTCTTCTATGTTTGTGTTTAACTTTTGTTAAAATGGGGACGATGCAAAGCATTAGGGGCATTTAGGTTCCCCTTCCATGTTGACCCAATTTTTTATTTTCACTATCTTTTGTGCATTCTTCCTGATCTAGTTGGGGATTGATGATCTTTCACCTTTCATTGTGGTTACCTATTATTATATGAGGTCAAACAGATCTGACCCCACTAAACCAGATCCCCTTGTGTCCTTTGTATTTTTCTTTTCTCTTTTTCTTTTTATTTTTCTTTCTCTTTTCTTTGCTTTAGTTTTCCCTTCTATGTGTGACAATGCTCTTCTTCAACACTTCAATTTTTAGAAAATGAATTCAATGACAATAAATATTTTCTTGAAAGTATATAAATTTTTCCTTAGATTCACATTCTCAACACAAAACCCTAACAGAACATGTTTCCTTCATCATGGGTTCATAAATAAAGGACTTGAAGACCTTCCATCGAAGTGGGAACAACTTTTATTTCCCCTCATGTGGGGGTGTATCCTTCCTTTCGAATTCCTTGATGAAGTGAACATCTTTCAAAAGGATTCCTTGATGACGAATTTCTCTAAGAAGAACAACTACTTTTGGATTGTCTGTCCCTTGAGTGGACCCACCGTTCTTCCTCACGGTGGGTTCCCAAGGGACCCTTCTTTCAAATGACTCTATCCTGAATGTATTTGTTCATGTCTAGCCTAGGGGTAGCCCGACTAGACTCATTCCATTCACCTTTTCACATTAGCTTAGGGGTAGCCTAACTAGACCTTACCTTTCAAAAAATGTGTCCCTTTGGTGGACCCCTCTCCTTTTGAAGGGTTCCTAAGGAACCCTTTTAAAAAAATTGTACTTATTGATGGTCTGCATAACCGTCCGCTTATTTTCCTATATGACTACTTTTGACATGTTCTATCTGTGGGTAGATATGTCACTGCTTCTTGGCTCTACAGAGTCCGCTTTCTCAAGTTTCCTCTATGAGATAGATCTTGGGGGATACCTCCCTTCAAGACAAAGAACTTGTAGGGTGGTTTCCTTTGCGCTTCCTCCATGTGAGAGATCTTGAGGGTGGATCCCTTGTAGGACTGAGAGCCTGTAGGGCACTTCTTTGGGTGTTCTTCATGCTTGAGTTTGTGGAGAATTCCTTCCCTTGCGGGACTAAGATCTTGTAGGCAACTTCTTTAGGTGTTCTTCATGCTTGAGTTCATGGAGAATACCTTCCCTATAGGACTGAGATCCTACTGGGCACTTCTTTGGGTATTCTTCATGCTTGAGTTTGTGGAGAATACCTTCTCTATGGGACTGAGATCCTGTAGGGCACTTCCTCGGGGCTTCCTTCATGTGAGAGATCTTGGGGGTTTCCTCCTTGCAGGTCTACAGGCTTGTACGATGCTTTTTGTTTTCAAACTTCATATTTTCGAGTAGCTATGGATTCCTTTTCCTTTCTTGTAGCTTCAGGTTTTCCAAATCGCGGTCTACTTCCTCAACGGTTCAGGTATACATTTATAATATTACACTCTCCTTGATCTACTTTACTGAGCACTCATTAGTATTCATGCTTGCTAAAGTGGGGGACAAAATGTATAAGAGAAAAGTTGCATCCCCTATGCAAATCCACTTTTTTCCTTTATCCACCTTAGAAAACCAAGTTCAGAGGCTTAATTCCACCTAAGCCCGCTATTGGCATCCCACTTGGCACCTATTTTCAGCATCGATGGAGGCCTTTCTGTCAAGGATGTGCATGCGGCATGCAGATATCCATGTGGTGCACTTACATCCCTTGCGGATTCCTCTAGCTAAACATATAGAGGCGTTACTCTTCCCATTGGTAGTGAAGTTGTAATGCCCCCTTTGGCTGACCAACCCAAATATGGTCGTTTCTATTCATTCCTTCTTTATATTTATTCCTTGAACAACCATTTCAACCTTCTAAGCATTCAATCCAACTCTTCACAACTTCTAAACCACTTCAAGCTTCCATTCTAGCACTCCACAAGCTCACTTTCTCACTCACTTCAAGCATCCAAGCATTCCATTGTAGTAAAGCCTCACTCCATCACTTTGGTAGAGCATGTTTGGGACCACACCATTGTAGAAGTGGCTCGAGTACTCTCATTTCTCCCCCAATCAGCCTTGAGTGCTCTTGGTGGAGGTGGTAAGCTTCCCTCCACTCTTTTCTATCACTTGGTTGAGTAGCATAATACTTCTTTGTAGTGTTTGTATTGTCTTTATTATACTATTTCTTTATCTCATTTCCTTAGTTGTCTGTGGAGGTGGAAACACCTAAATGGGGGTCTGATTGAGATAGGCCCCTATACAGTCACCCAACATTTTCCTTCTTTTTGTGTGTAGGTGGACATGCTTCTAGGGAGATTAGCTAGCGAACAAATTCCTTGGTGATATCCTCCTTGCTTTCTCTACTATTTCTTATCTACTTTAAGATATTAGAGAATAATTTATTTACTTGGTCATGTCATTCTAGCCCTTTAGTTAGTTAGCTAGGATGTTAGCCTATTTTAATAGGTTTGACCTTGTCTCTATTATTGTCTGGCCATATGGATGCCAACACACTTTAGAAACTCTAGTGTGTCATGCTATCATCCAAAGACTACGCTTACATCCTCGGGTAGTGAGCTTCTTGATGCATAGTGTTGAACCTAAAAACTAGCTCACCTAGCCCTACTTTGAAACTTGGGATTGTAGAGTGATTGAAGGAGTTTATAGTCTTCATCATTCTCATCCTCATACCCTAAACATCACATTTAGTTGAGGTAAGTTAGGGAAACCTCTAGCATCTTGTCCCTCCATGACCTAGGGTCCTGCACACAGTGGTCCCCCTCTCTTACAACTTGTTTCTTGGCCAATCCTTGTCTTTAATTATCATTAGATTTTGGTCAATCCATAGGTAAATAGTGAGATTAAGTTTGGTTCTAAAAAATAATCAACATATTGGTGACTCTACTATGGAGATGCTCATGAAGTATGTGTTTCCAAATCATAAGTGTTAGATTTGAATACTTTGGTAGTACAATC